>CATIWF010037987.1:0-63441 GCA_949630135.1 Balakata baccata | reverse complement strand
TTTTTTTAAAATGAGATTGTTCACTTATTTTTACATTTTCTTTTTCTTTTTTATATTATTTTTCTTTTACAATTTACAAATTTTGGCTGATTGTATTTTGAAGTTATAAATTATATTTACATTTAATAATTAATTAAATATTTTGTTATACAAATATATGAAATATGATTTTTTTTAAAAATAAAAAAGAGAATATTAGACATGTTATATTATTCTTGTACACTAGAAAAAATTTCCAACTTATTCTCTATTTTTATTATGTATGAGACATATTATATTTTATTATATATGAGACATATTATATTTTATGAAAATATTACGTAGGCCGGTTCAACCCCGGTTCAACCTTAAACCCGTGACCCGCTGGCTTTCCCGGTTCAATGACCGGGCCAGTTTTTACAACCTTGGCTAATACAGACAGTAATCGCTATTTAGTTATCACTTAATAATTAAAATTGATTAAAAAAATAATTAAAGTAATAACTATCACTTAGGTACCACACTGTTACCACTTAACGATCACACATCAATGACTACAAATTGTGATTGCTAAATTTCTCTCTTTTTTTTTTGCAGGAGCTTTAGAAACCACACAGTGGTCGCTAATAATTGCCACATTATTTTGTGGTAGCCAATCAGCGACCACAAATATAATAGTTGCTATTAGCTACCACATAATAATGTGGTAGCTATTAGTGACCACAACTAAAGTGGTCACTTTGTGCTCACTGATCAGCTATCACATGTAGTGTGGTAGTTAAAAGTGGTGCCTTGTAGCTATTACATCGATGGTGGTAGCTAATTTGAGTATATGATATTTAATAGTAATATATATAAATAATTATTATTAATTATTAATTAATTATATATATATATATTAATAGGAAAATAAAAATATTTATATATAATTATTATTTAGAGTCGGAATTGCATACGACTATACATATATAGTTGAAGCTAGTGCTCAACAAAAACGATATAAAGAATCTCATATTTAAATTAAAGTTCAATTGATTAATTTAAGAAATAATTGATTAATTGAACTTCAATTGGAATTCAATTTAATTATCAAAATAAATCAAAATTAGAATCGAATTTATTAGTTGAAGTTACGTTAAATTTTAATTGATTGATTTGAAATTTAGCAGAATAATTAAAATTAATATCAGTGAAATATATTAAAGCTACGATTTAATTATTTAAATTAGAGCTCTGTTAATTAAATTGAATATAAATTAAACTAATGTTTAGAATACTTCTAGTAATTAAATTAGTTAATTAATATATAGATATTAGTTAATTAGATAACTTATAATAATAAAAGTAATAATATATAATAAGGTCATTATATGATACACTAGATGTATTAATAAGGTACGACAAATAAAAGAATCATATTATTAAAAGACCATCAAATACAATTTTGAATGCATGATTTTAAATTGTTCAAATCATATATGTCGTTGAATCTAACAGTTTATATGAAGGAGACATATCATAGAAGGATTACCTTATATAATATAATTAAATTAATTAATTAAAATATAATTTGATAATAAAAAAAAATATATATATATAAATTAATTACATTATAATAACTCAAATTAATATCACATTAAATCCTTATCACTTAATACGTTTTCACAATTCCAATTGAACAAAAATATGAATTAAATTGAATATGAATTAATATGTAGATATATTAATTAAATAGATAAATTATAATAGCAAAAAGTAATATATAAGCTCATTGTATTATATATCAAATGTATTAGTACAACATGGCAAATGAACAAATCATATATATCATTAATTAATAATCATCCAACAGATTTGAATGCATGATTTTAAATCTCTCAAATCATGTATAGCGTTGAATCCAATTGTAAATATGGAAGCAGTGTATCATAGAAGAAGAGTACTATATATAATAGGGAATTTGACAGAAATACAAAAAAAATGGATACATATTTATATTTTTATCAGCGTTATTTTTTCAATTTTACTGAAAATAAATTTTTAAAATTATAATAATACCTAAATTTTAAAATCATCTAAAATATGCCAAGACGATATATCTTTAACATATTTTCGGTATACTTTGGATATATTTTGGTTCAATTTTGACAAAAAAAAACAAGAGCAAGAACAATTAAATAATTAAAGAAGAAGAAGAATTCAATCAAAATTCAAAGCATTACAAAATCTCAAACAAACAGTTTGGTATACTTTTCGGAATACATTTGATATACATTGGGAAATTCATTAGGAATACCTTTTGAATATATTGGGTATATCTTGTGAATTCTCAAGGATTTATATGAGAGAAATTCTTTGGAAATATTTTGGATATACCTTGGGTATATATTTGAGAATTCCTTGGGAATACCTCAGGTATACCTTAAGGATACTGTGTCTATACCTTTAGAATTTCTTACTTTGGATATACCTTGGGATGGTTCAGTATACATTTAGGATTTCTATGGGAAAACCTAGAGAATACCTTGGAGATACTTTGGATATACCTTGTGAATTTCTTGATAATTCATTAAAAGAAATTCATTGGGTATACATTGAGGAAACTTTGATATACCTTTGGGAATTCCATGAGAGTATCTTGAAGAAGATGAAAAGTTTAGTAAAATTGAAAAATTTTGATATTAATGAAAATAAAAAAAAATGTAGGTAAATATATAAAAAAACGTATAAATTTTGGTAAAAGATGAAATTTTCTTTATATAATATAATTAATTAAAGTTTAATTTGGCAATAAATTTTAATGATATAAAATTAATTACATTATTATAACTCCAAATATCACATTAAATCCTGAATTTAGTATATTTTTACATTTACAATTATAAAAATTAAAACTTTATATAGATTATAAGAAGTTTTTACTTTAATAACAAATATATCCTCATTTGGTATAATGGAAATTGTGCTAAAATTTTATATAATAAAAAAAATAAAAAAATAGATCAAAATAAAGTAAAAATGTAATAATAGAAAATAGTATAAATAATAATAATTATTTTTGAAATGATTAATAATAATAATAATTAAATACTGAATAAATAATATAATTAAAATTAATTTTAATTATTATTATAAAATGAATTAAATTATATATAATTTGATAATAGATAAAAATTTATAATTAAATTAATTAGATATTAATTAACTAATTACAATAAGTATAACATATAAATAATGTGATTAATAAAAGAATATAAAATTATTTAATTAATTGGATTTTGTGACTAAATAAATAATTACAAAATATGTTAATATTAATAAATATTAATAATTATATTAGTATAATAAAAAAAATTAAAAAGAATTGAAAAAAATATTGAATTAGTGACCACATAGAGATCACTTAGCTGTGGTTGCTGGCAGTCCTAAAATTTCAGCTCCCCCCTTTCTTCCTAATTCTCGCGAGCTCAACCTTCTCTCCTTTCCTTTCCTCTTCTCTCCTCTCCTCTCTCCCTCACGTTTCCAGCAGGCCCACATTTGCCCCCAAATTCCCATTTTTTCTCCTCTCTCTTTGATTGAGTGTGAGTTCTTCAAAGTCTAGTACCACACAACGTTTTCTTTCAGGCCTTTCAACCAATCGATACGACTGCAGAGAGCAACTTTTGCTAAAACATGAGCAGTTTCTTGAAAACTGGCCTCAGATATTAAACTTTGAGTATTCAGAGATGCTCTCGTTATTCCTAATAATACGGCTCGGTAACAGATGGTTTCTTCCAAAGCGCGTTCCGTTCGTTCCGCTCGCAACAATCCAATCAGTTTTCTGGGTAAAAAAACATTAGACATTTCGTCTTCTGAAACCAATACTTTTGATGTTTTAGGCCCAAGGTATACCCAAAATATATCTAATGTATGCCCAAAGTATATAAAACTTTATAACCTTTGTTCACATAACTATTGTAGGTCTAAAGAATCTCCAAGATATACTTAACGTATGACCAAGGTACATCAGATATTATCTTATGTTCTGCTAAATACTTTAGACCGAAGGCATACCTGATATATACCTAATGTATATAGGAGGCATTGGTATACTTGTCGAAAGTATTTTTTTGGTAAAATTGTAATTATTATTATTATTTTTTTTGACATTTACGAAAAATTCCTTTTTTAATTATTTTTTTTTGATAATAATTAAACTAAAATATACCTAAAGTATAATAAATGTATTTTAGAAATAAACCGTTTGAACCCTGTTGAGTTAGTTTCAGTTTTCAAGACTATTTGTAAATATTTTACGTGCACTTGGGTACTGTATAAATATTTTCGACACTAGTTGTAAGATATACCTTTTTTTTTTTTTCTGTAAAATTCTCAAAGCAAACCCGCAATTACTGAATTCTGGCCCAGGTCTCGTCTCGTATCGTCTATTCTCTCGAGCACATGACCCAACTGATTTTCCCACCGGTCACACCCTGTTTGGCTGCCGAGAAAGCCAAACTGAGAGTGTTAGATTTTGAATCTTACACTGTTTTTTAGTTTCAGATCTGCTAAGGAACGAGATAGAGGGAGATGGCGGAGGTATCGATGTGCAGTAGCAGTGGCAACGGGGAGATGTCGCCTGAGGAAGAAAGAGTTTTGATCAGAGACATTGCGATCTCCGCCGAAGCTAACAGCAAAGAAGGCGACAATTTTTATTTAATTACTCAGAGGTAAGCAGTCCACCGTCTCTCCTTTCTTTTGTTTTGTGTAGCTTCACTACCATTTTGTGGCTACTATTATAATCCATGAACTGATTTTCATAATTTACTTGTCTTTGATGAATAATTCCGGGAAGAACGTTTTAACTTTTCGGTAATTATCCAATTGGTAGTAATTTGCATTAAGAAAATGCCGGTTTTCGCTTTTCTGGAATACCATTATCTCTCTCTTCACCTCTGTGTGTGCACATGTTTTGCCGAGCTTCCAAATGGACACCAACGAATCCAGTTGGTAATATTGGTGGATTTCTTGTCATTCTGAGTGGAAACTCTTTGAAGATTGAGCTCGTATTTTTTTACTTTCTTTGCAAGTAGGGCTTCCATTATCGTTCCATTTGGGGGTATCGTAGCTTTTTTTTTTCTTTTTTATTTTTCCTAATTTGTTCTCTAAGTAGAAGTAGAAGGTATGGTCTTACTTCGATATGCAGTAGATGAAATTTGTCCTCACTGACATAGGCCGCTCTATATTTCTGTTACTGTTTCACAACAGGTGGAAGAGTTCTCCCTATATCGGAGGACAATGATATTCTCTATTTGACAATTTGGTGATTAGGAACGGTATAAGTAAATAATCGGAATTCTGGAACTGTTTTTTGTCAGTTTGCCATTTTGACTATTGATTTCGAACCAGAGTTTTTTCTTAACTATTTGGTAGCTAATAACTTCTGATTACAGAGTATTGTTTGAAGTATTCTTTGCGGTACACATTTTGCATTTTCTTTTCTTTTTCAATCATCAATAATGTTTTCTCTTGGTCAAATCATCAATAATGTTTTCAAATGTTTTTGTTATTGTTTCCTGACAGATGGTGGCAACATTGGATTGAATATGTGAACCAAGACCAGCAAAATAATGCAAATGAAGCCTTCTCTTTGTTAGAGAATTCTGATTTGTTTGGTTCTTCAAAGAGGCCAGCTAGCATTGATAATTCTGATTTAATATATGACACAACATCAGAGGACTCCCGTGTTGGCATTGAGATTCACGATAGTTTATTAGAAGGCCGTGATTATGTACTGCTTCCACAAGAAGTTTGGAACAAGTTGCATTCATGGTCAGTTTCATGAACTTTTACATGGTTTTGGACAATATCATTATATCCTCTTTCATCTTCTTGTTTTTCCCAAAATTTGTACCATGTGAATACACATGAACATAAGGTATGTTAGTTTTCAGTTTTAGTTCATAAGGTTTTTTTATTGTGTTTTGTTGATACTTGAAACTCTATTCACGTTTTATTGTCAAGAAGATTGGAGAAGTTAGGTAGTCTTTTATTTATTGCTTTCCCCATAAAATGATATATTTAAATCTCAGTATGTGCCATTTCAACTTGGATGAAATATTAAAGTGAAGACTTTGGTTTTAAAATATGGTCGGAAAGTAGATTTTATAGAAGAAGTGTCATAAAAAAGAATTATAATGATGATGATGTTTGCTGGCTGCGTAGGTATGGAGGTGGTCCAACATTGGCACGGAAAGTAATCAGTTCAGGTCTTTCTCAGACAGATTTAGCTGTGGAGGTGTATCCTCTACGTCTTCAACTGCTTGTTATGCCTAAGGGTGATCGATCTACAATAAGAATAAGCAAGAAGGTATATGCTTTGAGAGTTGACATTATTTAGCACTTCAAAACTGTGTTTCTTTTTTTTTTTAATATACTTCCAAGGGCATTTTTGACGACCATGTAGCGATGAAGAATAACTATTTCATCAATGTTTTACTTATATCTTTTTGTTTTCATTTCAATATTTAATATGTTATAATGTGTTTTCATAAAACTATTGAACTATTGAAGGTGGGGTTGGTTGTTGGAATCCTTCAGGAAAGTGACTTCCCACTTTTTAGTTTGTCTAGAAATGTCAGGATTCCTGGAAAATTGAATTACTAAATTGTGGTCCAATTTCAACTTTTCCATTCTTAAGGGTGAGAAAGTTACTATCCATGAGATAAGAAATTAGAAAAAAAATATTTTAGTTCACTATTTTCCTTATATATAATATATTTGGACTAAAGTGGTTTATTAGTTATTATTAGTTACAAAAAAAAAAAAAGAAGTTTTGTGAAGAAAAAGATAGCTAATGAACACTTTATAACAAGCTCATTCATGTAGAGACTTTGCAATACCATTGATTCAGAACAACTCAATGAGTATTTATGTTTTTCTTTTGCATTCTTGATTTTCCAGAAAGGTATTTTCATATTTGATTATGTAACTTTAGATTTTTGCATTTTTCATAAATATTCTAGCATATGAAACTAAAGATAGGACTAGGAGGGAGTTTACCCATAAATTAAGATCATAAAGTTCAAAATGTGCAGTTTATATTCAAATCATTTGGTTGGATATTTTATCTTATTAAAATGATACTTTTTCTTTTCCTTTAATAATAGAAAACTCATTATTATATAAAAAAGAAATCTATTTGAACAATTTAAATATATTTAAAATGATGAGTGTATTATGGTAAACTATTTATTTACTTTTAAATCTCGATAAGTTAACTAGATAGAATAATTAAACATCCATGTATTACTTTTAACCAAACAAGATTTGGTTAGATTTCTGGAATTACTTATTAGGAAAATTACATAGCATGGGAACTGATTCTGAGTTGGATAGTTGAATTTTTGCAACCAAATATTTCCTTAATCAACAAAGAAAATCACATAATACATCATAGAAAAATTTACTTTTGGAAATAATTAGCTTTTGAGATTATTGTTAGTGGCATCAAAACTGATTTGGCAATAATTGAGTCATCGTCATTGTTGCTGTACTTAATAGATTTTAATTTGTCCATTTGTTTGTTGTATTATGGTTATTAATAATTGCTTAGCCCCAATATGAAGGTCTCAACCAGTTTCAATTTTAGTATTTAAAGTTTTTAAATTATTACTTGGTTTTGATTTTGAAAAAGCAGTTCGCAAGTGTATTCACTTTTTTGAAAATCAATCATTTTGACAGGAAACAATTGGAGAGCTTTACAAAAGAGCATGCGAGATTTTTGATCTCAACTCTGAACAAGTAAAAGCTTAAAATATTGCTTACTTTCTTTTGGTTGTCCTGGTTTAGTTTTGAAAATTTATGGCATTTATGTTTAGTATTTGTTGACTGTCCTATCTTCAGTTTCAGAGTATTTGATATTTTTGTCGCTTTTTATAGGTTTGCATTTGGGATTATTATGGTCAACGAAAGCATGCTCTGATGAATGACATGGATAAAACACTAGATGATGCCAATATACAGATGGATCAGGATGTAGGTCTTTTTTATTTTAATCAACTTGTTTCCTACTATAGCAGCATGTTTGCTCTGAAGTGATGATGTCTTTCTGCATGCTTCAACTTGCTTTTAATTAATTATTTGTGTCTGTTTTACTTGCATATAATAGATGCCTATTAAGAGTAATTTGATGTCTAGAATACTAATCTTCATGGATGAAATAAGAAACTTAATTTTAAAAGAAGTGAAAATGAGTAAAGGGAGGACAAGTCATCCCATTAACAAGCAGCTCCATGGAGAAAAACATAATAAAACTTAAGTTATGTCCAGTTCTTGAGAATGCCAGCTAAAGAATCTCCAGCAAACTCCGAAAGACAAACAACATAGGAAAGCCCAAAATTTATCCTATCAAAAATTGCTGCATGGATCAGTAATCAATCTGAAAAATATCCATGCATTTCTTTACATTTAAGTGTATTAACACCAGTAACTTTAATCATTCTTAAATATCCATTTTAAATATAACTGGCACCAGTAATTATGAATTAGAAGATTTTCAAATGACAGATTTTCTCATTGTTATTTTCATGAAGTTCGGTAAATATTATCAACAAAAGTTACATAAAATCTGTGGCTAAATGCATATCATTTCCATATATGTTGGCCTACTCCTAAGATGCCTAAAAATGGAGCTATAGAAGAAATGATGACACGAGTCAGTTGCTATAGCCTAAAACAGATACATGAAGGAATAATGTTTTGTTTGGTTTTCATATCCACAAAATTTAGTTTTATGATGATAGTAGAGAATGTTTTGAGATAAGAAAACACACAAGAACTGATGTAATAGACTTGAAAGAATAGGTTTTTGAATTTTCAGGAATCAAAATCCTCATGTTCTCATGTCATGATTGAATGAAAAGAAGGAAGAATATTAAAGAAAGCATCAAAGAGCTGTAATTTCTCTTATATTGCAGTTCCAAATGTTAATATGCCCAAGAACAGTCCCCTATCTAAAGAAATTGGTAGTTGTAGTATTTCAAAGAGAACAAAAAATTTAAAGGAAAGAAAGTGGAAAGGAGATATTCTCTGATTCAAATGTTCTCAAAAACAACAAACTGAATCACATCTTTTTTGTATTCATCGCTTCAAGTAGGCTTTGTGGTTGCAGTGCTAAAAAAGGATGATTTTAGATGGTATGTGGTGCTAGTTGTCATATGGACAATGGATATCAATGTTTCTTTGGTCAATTGATTGCTTCAAAGGCACAAATTAGGAAGAATTTGACTAAGATGCTACAAGAGTAAGACTCAATGAATTTTGGTGTTCTGCTAGTTTTCTTTAACATTATTACTGAAATAATTGTCTAATGTTTTATGCAGCAGATGAGATATGCAGTTGACGATTCTAATATGCTTAGAGTTTTGGTAATCTTAAAAGACCATACAAAAATTATGAAATGCAATTGATGATATTATGCAAGAGTCATGAGCTATTATTTGAGAGCAGTTTTCCTCCAAAACAAATACTGAAAAATGTGAAGTAAACTCACAAAGGTTTGGCATGAGTGGCATTAGCTTAAGCTTATGAATCTCACCCATTTTGTTGTAAAACTCTTTCCTAATCACTTCGTATGGAAGCTAATTTGACCTTCTAAAGGAATAAAGTGACCTTCCATCCATCTAAATGGTGGGTAGTGGGTACCACCTTGGTAAAATCTATGTTTGGTAATGCACTTGAATGTTTTTTTTCCCTATATAAATTAACAACATAAACTTAATGCAATCTTGTTAGCCCTATAATAATTTAATTCATTGAATATATTGAATAACATGAGGTGATCCATGATGTTTTGTGATTTCTTGTAATATCTTTTTCAATTGATTATATTGTAGTTTTGCACATATTCTACAAGATCATTTACTTTCATGGTCTTTTAACCTTTTTAATGTTGTGTATTCTTAGAGATATGTTTCTCTTCATTGGTTTTGGATACTAACTATTTCTTGACTTTGCAATATTATATCATGTGTTCTTAATACTCTTTGGTGCCTCGATGTCATTATTATTGATGAGATAGACCTTAACCTCATGTTTGTAATCCATTTCTGTGTCTACTTAACTTTCTCTCAGTATTTATCTTTCTCTCTTATGGTTTTCTTCAATTCTGCTATGCTCTTTCTATGTGTTTTATCTTGACAAGAAAGCAGGTCTAATATCCGTGCTGTACCTTTGATGTATTTTAGTTCTTATTCATTATTTTTACTGTTAGGAAGGGAGACATGCTCAAAATGCTATCTTCTTTTGTTATTATGAACTATGAAGCTGCAAGTATATGCTACTATTTTATATAGAATATTAAAAAATTGGTTATTGAGTCTTAGGAAAGTTTGATTCAATAGTTGTCAATGGATACAATAGTGTGGGAATATGAATGTAAGAATTTTTAGGATGATGCTTTTGTCCTTTGCAATATTGAGGGGCTGTTTGGCATTGAGTTTCGGAAAAACGTTTTTGGGAAAAAAATTTGTATTTTTAATTTTATTGAGTTTTGAAAACTGCTTTTAGGTAGAAGCAGGTAAATAGATATTTTTTCTAAAAGTATGTTTGAAAAAAGTACTTTACAAAAAATTAAAAAAATCAGTCAATTAAATTAAAAAAATTCAAAATCTGCTTTTAGGACACGCAACAGCAATTCCAAATACTCTGAGCAATAATGAGTCATCTCTTAGAAAATTTTATTTGGAAAAAGTGAAATAAACTTGGATCCTTTTGGTTGACAAACAATTCTCATGGTTTTTCTCTGTCAAAATCTCCCATGATCATTATATCTATTAGAAGTATTGTCTAAAATTTCTAAACTGCTATATATGTATATCACTCAATTATGACTTTTGTTTCCAAAGTCATTATCACGGATTTTGATATAATTCTGGCATTCTAACGGAGCAAAATTGACCTATTAGAGTTCTCACAAGAGTAGATTATTTTTCATACTTAATCAACACATGGAAAACTTGTTAAATTTCTGCAAACATTTAATGATAGTGGTCTCGTGTGAAATTAAAATCCAAACTAAAGTGAATTTACTAATTCAAATTTAAGTTCAGTGATGATTCTTAAATTTGCCGACAAGTTCTGTGCTTTGGATTAAATTAACCCTTCTCTTGTCTGGTCTGTAATTAAAGAAATTGATGAGTGTTTTTTGGTCACCTTAGAGATTCTCTAGGGCTGTTGGTAATTCCAGTGGCAGAGTGCTAGGTTCATTTATAAGCGTTATAGAGAAAGGTGATTTAGTCTAGGTTGACATGGTTGGCTGTTGAGATAGATTGAGATTGTGAGGGAGTGGTTAACCAAATTGCTGAGTGGAGTACATTTCTTTCATTATTTAGCGGAGATTTTAGTTTCGCTTTGCGTGATGCTTATGATGTTACTCAAATTCTTCACTAGTATTTTTATTTTGTGATTAGGAAGATATGATCCATCCTTTTGAGGTTTTTGAGTTCATGGGTTCAAATTACAGAAAGAGCCTCCTTGTAATGCAGGTAGGAGGCTGTGTACATGTTGCCATTCCCAAGGCCAGCAAGGCTTGAAGAATTGCAAGCTGGGATGCAGTTTTTTGTGTGCTATGACGTTAATTGATTAGACAGTTGATGGTGTTGGTTGGTTGCCTTTTTTTTTTAAGAAAAATTGTTAGGGTGACTTCCACGCAGCTCTTTTTTATTTTCTAGAACTTTTATTGGAGGCACTTAACACATGTAACTGCTTGCTTTTAATTGGTAACTGTTGGTGTGCTGTTGTAAAAAGGTTATGATTATGTTTGTATTTTTGGAGGGCTTATATATTTTTAATTGACAAAAATGATGTATCTGTAGTTCATCCTTGTGGAGAGTTACTTGCATGCTTGCAGAAAACAACAGAGTTATAATAGACACAGAAAACTTCATATTGAACAACAATTGTAAAATATCATATATGTAACCTATGCAATTGTTTTTGTCAAGTTCATTTTAGAATCTGTCTTAACTGCTCTGGATAGTGTATGCCACCAGATACTTTTCTCCTTTAATATTTTCATATATGCAGGTTCTGGTGGAGGTTCTTAACAATGTCAATGGTACTGCATTCAGTGGTTATATGGGTTCCAATGGATCTACTCAGAAGGAAGATAGTTCTGTTCTTTTAGAGCCTTCTAAGTCAAGCTTATCAATTGCAGGAGGTTTATCTGCAAGCAAAGGTGCTTCTAGAAGTTGTATTGCAGAGCTGACACAAGGTCAAAACATGACTTCTCCAGGTGCAGAGTCGGATAACACATATGGGGTTACTGGTGTCAGCACAAGGGGGTCTTCTGGAGGCTTAACTGGGTTGCAGAACCTAGGAAACACTTGCTTTATGAATAGTGCAATACAATGTCTTGTTCATACTCCTGAATTTGCTAAATACTTCCGGGAGGATTATCATCAAGAGATAAACTGGCAAAATCCCTTGGGTATGGTGGTAAGTTTGAGTTACATTTGAAGTCTAATGATAAGTATTTGTTATGCTATCTTTTTCTCGTCTTGAGATGAATACATTTTAACACTGCCTTTTTTGCTGACAAAATGGTTCTTGAAAAACATTTTCTGCAGTTTCTGTAATTTGTAGTGCATAGGAAAATTAATTACCAGAAATTATTTCTTGGCCGTAGGGAAGAGACATTCTGGGAGTGAGTTTAGTTTTCAAATCAGGATTGGGAAGTCATTTTCTGATCTTATATAAACCCACAAGAGAGGGAACCCCACAAGAGAACCATCTTGGCATTTATCCACTACTTCGCTGTCAAACTAAATTGCCATGGTTAGTCACTAGTAAATGTTGAGTATTGCTTATCACTGGCAACTACTGTAGTTTTTGTCTAGTAAATCAAAATCGTTTGATAAAATATGGAGTCCTTGTGAGTTCATATACCTTTGTGGTTTCCTTTTCTTTATTATTATTATGATGATGATCATCATCGTCATTAATATGCTTCAAACATCCGAAAATAATGTTCAACTGGTTCCCAGCATCAAAACCAAATAGTAAAAACTAGTCCTTTTCTCCAGAGAAATATTTGTTACAAATTATTCATGTTCTCTGAAACAAAATCTTAAATTTCTGTTCTAATGGCTAGGGTTTAGCAGCAAAAACTGACTTATGTAGCTATATTTTTATCCAAAGGCATGCTAGAAGTTGCTTCATATCTTGAAAACTTCTGTTGTTGGATTGATCCATGCGTGTTATGTGGGTTTCTTTCAGCATCTTGTATGGATAAATTGTGCTTTATTGTTTTGGTTATAGCATATTGTTTGTGGTGCTCCTTCTTAGTTTTGTATTAGTTTGACTCTTTGAGAATCTCCATTTATCTATTATATTTTTAATTTTTTACCACTTTTAAATAGATTATTAATTTGTGGTGATAAATACTCAACCCTTTTATGTTACTAACAAGTTTGAGAAATCTCAATTAATCAGCAAGTAATTTAAAACTTATATGCCCAAATTTCTATTTTAATTAAATTCAAAACAGATATGTCTATTCATTTGCAGCTGCATAACAAGCATATAATTTGGAATCATTGGGAATTGTGTGGAATCTTGGGAAATGTATAAGTTCCAGACCTGGTTTCTACCTTTTGTAGAAAAACGTGTCTGCTAGCAGCAAGCCTGTCAATTGAGGGCTTACAAATATATTCTAATAGATGTTTCTGGATACTATTCATTGCTAAAGTTTTGGCTGCTCTTGTTAAGGCACTGTTATATGATTACATCGTACTATATTAAAACCTATCAAATTAAAATTGTCATTCTTTTAGGGTGAATTAGCAATAGCATTTGGTGATTTACTGCGAAAGCTATGGGCACCAGGACGGACGCCAGTTCCTCCTCGCCAATTTAAGGCAAAGCTGGCTCGGTTTGCACCTCAATTTAGTGGCTACAATCAGCATGATTCTCAGGTTCTCTTATGAAGTGAAATCTGGAATAGTTCTGCAATTTTCTTGTTTTTTTATTAGTCTAATATGTTTGCTATTATCTTAGGAGCTTCTGGCCTTTCTCCTAGATGGTCTTCATGAAGATTTGAATCGTGTCAAGCACAAACCTTACATAAAGTCTAGAGATGCTGATGGTCGCCCTGATGAAGAAGTTGCTGATGAGTATTGGGCTAATCACATTGCTCGTAATGATTCTATAATTGTTGATGTGTGCCAAGTGAGTATCTAAGTTGATATTGTGAACTTGTTTACTTTAAAGCTTGGAAATGTTTCTAACGAATTATAATTCTAGCATGACATCTACTGTCATTCATCACATATAATAATGTGCATTGAACATTTCATCCTCCTTGTCATTGCGGTGTAAATGACAAAATAAAAGAGAATTTCTGAAATGTTTTCTATATCTCATTTTACTATGAGAATTACAATATATAGACATCAAGAAAGATTAAATCCCTCGATTCTAGGGTCTAAAAGAGTAAGCATAATCATATCCCTTAATCGTAGGCCTATAATAGGAAGAAATACAGCAGCAGCAATCATGGAAATCATAGAGAGGTAATCAAGGGATATACAACTATAAAAAAACTAAATAAGGAAAGAAGAATATATTGACATCCCCCCTCAAATTGATGTGGGCAAGTCTATCAGCATTAACTTGCTACTGAGAAACTTGTGTCGTTGGCACGTCAAAGCTTTTGTAAAAACATCAGCTATTTGAAGATCTGTCGTAAGATGAGGAAGAGTGATAACACCGTGAGTAAAGGCCTCCCTAATGTAACGACAGTCCACCTCTATGTGCTTTGTGCTTTCATGATATACTGGATTTGCAACTATTTGAATGACACTAGTATTATCACCATGAAGTGGAGTAGAGTAGTTTGAGGAAATCCAAGTTCGGAAAGAAGACCTCGTAGCCACACAATTTTAGAACATGCTGCAGACATGACTCTATACTCAGCCTTTGTGGAAGATTTAGAGACTGACCTGCTTCTTACACTTCCAAGAAGTCAAGGCATCTCCAAGAAAAATGCACAAACCTGTTGTAGACTGCCTAGTATCTGGGCATCCGGCCCAATCTGCATCACTATACGCAGTCAAATGAAGAGCATAATTTGTTGAAAAAAACAACCCACAAGTAGATGACCCAATTAAGTATCAAATAATGTGACGAACTACAACAAGATGAAGATGTCAAGGCGATTACATAAATTTGCTAACTATATGGACCATGTATGAGATATCAGGCCTTGTAATTGTTAGGTAGATAAGACTACCAACAAGTTGCCTATATAAAAAAGGATCAAGCAAAAGCTCGCCTTCATCTTTTTGGCATTTCACATTCACCTCCATTGGCGTATCAACAGCAATAGCATCCTTCAAACCAACTAACTCAATGAGATCTTGGATATATTTATGCTGATTGAAGAACAAACCATTATCTTGAGAGCGAACTTCTAGCCCCAAAAAATATGTGAGATGCCCAAGATCTTTCATTTGAAATGTACTATGCAACATATTTTGAAGCTTAGTGACCAGCCCTTTGTCATTGCCAGTGATGATAATATCATTAACATAGACTAAGAGAAAGACCATACCAGTAGTTGTCTTATGAAAGAAGAGAGATGAATCATATTGACTTTGTGTGAAAGAGAAGTTGAGAAGAGTGCTGTGAAACTTCTCAAACCAGGCTCTAGGGGCCTGCTTCAACCCATACAAAGAGTGCCTTAGCTTCCAAACTTCATAAGGAGCCATCATTGACATACTGGGTGGAAGTTTCATGTAAATCTCTTCTTTAAGATCCCCATTCAAGAAGGCATTTTTTACATCCATCTGATGTAAAGGCCAAGATTTAGATGATGCAATAGCAAAAATGGTTCTCAACGTGGTCATCTTAGCAACTGGTGCCAATGTTTTTTCATAGTCGAGGCCATATTCTTGTTTATTGCCAAGAGCAACCAATCGAGCTTTGTGTCTATTTAAAGAGCCATCAGATTCAAGTTTCATAGTTTAGACCCACTTACTACCAATTGGCTTAACATTTGGAGGACAAGAAACAATGTCGCAAGTATAGCTTTCCTCAAGTGCTGGAAGTTCTACTTCTATTGCTTGTTGCCAACACTTATGTTCCATAGCCTATTTATAACAAGTGGGAATAGAAATAGAAGACAAAGTAGTTCTAGAGCTTCTTCAGAGAGGAGGTAGATCATTTGAAATGGGTAGAATAGGATCAAATGTCGCAGGAAGATTGGGAGGAACCTTAGTGAGACCTGTAGGAGGATCAGGTGTAAGAATAGTGCGTCTACGATAAACATAACTAGGTTTAAATCTTTGTACTGGTGTTGGCGACTCACGAAAATGCGATAAAACAGATAGAGAAGGGAATTTTGAAGTCTGTTGTGTGCTAAAGAATGGCTGATTATAAAAAAAAAATTACATTCCTAGAGATACGAGTTCGACGAGCATGAGGATCATAGCAAAGAAAGCCTTTTTGGGTTCCAGCATATCCTAAGAAAGCACACTTGATAGATTGGGTAGTAAGTTTATTTCTCTCATGTGGAGGAAGGTGAGCAAAACAAACACATCCAAAAATATGAAGATTGGAATAATTTGGTGCAAACCCAAACAAGCGAAAATAGGGAGAATCATTGTTCAAGTTGGGAGATGGTAATCTATTAATCAAATAAACAGCAGTAGCCAAAGCTTCACACCAAAAATGAGAAGGAACATAAGACTCAATTAGAAGAGTTCGAACAACATTAAGAAGATGATGATTCTTTCTTTTAGCCACATTGTTTTGTTGTGGAAGGACAAGAATGTTGGGATATGATCCCACAACTTTGAAGAAAAAATTGAAATTCATTTGACATATATTCACCACTTGAATCAAATTGTAAGATTTTTATTTTGGCAGAAAATTGTGTTTCAACTAAAGCAAGAAAGACTTTAAACACAGAAAAAACCTCACTTTTAGACCGAAGAAAATATACGCAAGAAAAGTGAGTGAAATCATCGATAAAGATAACGAAGTATTTGTAATGTTCATGAGAAGTTACAGGTGCAATACCCCAAAATCAGTATGTACGAGTTCAAAAGGTTTGGTGGTGCGGGTTTTATGAAGGAAAAGGAAGTGTTTTGCTTTTACTAAGTTTGGAAGAAGTCGAATTTTTATTCCTAAGTAAACCAGATTTAAGCAAGACATGAAGTACATGAGAATTAGAGTGTCCTAAACACCTATGCCATGCTTGATTGTCACATTGAACAACATCGCAAGCAACATAATTTGACACCGAAAGGGAGATAGAAGCAAAGGAAAGAGACGTCCCACTTTAGGTCCTTTTGCGATCATCTTCCTGGACACTTGATCCTGCACATGACAACTAGAATTTGAAAATTGAACAGTGCAATTGTTGTCAACTAATTGGCCGACAGATATAAGATTAGTGGACAGCTTAGGAGACACAAAAACTATTTAAAGAGGTTGAAATATCACCAACAACTGTTATAGGTTAGGAACTACCATCGACGGTATGAATTAGAAGATCTCCTTTATATTTTTGAACATTAGTTAGAGGTAAGACATTGTTGGTCATGTGATTGGAAGCACTAGAATCAAAATACCAAGGCTTAGGAGCATAATTTTTGTTACTTGAAATGCCTAAAGTAGAAAAGGCAGAAATTATCATTTGCTGGACCATTTCAGGAGTAATAGAAGACTGACCAGGACTAGGAGCATTTAAGGAACCAACCGAGACATTGTAGGCAGTTCCAGATTTCTTTGGAGGCTTAGTGGGACAGTCTTTGATGATATGTCCTGTTTTCTTACAATAATTGCAGAATTTCTTAGTACAATTAGTGGCAGTGTGCCCAAATTCTTTGCAACTATAGCACTGTATATTGGTCATATCTCTACCTCCTTTAGACTTCCCTTGAGCAGCATAGGCAACAGGAATTAGAGTAGAATTTTGAGCTTTCTGCTCCAGGACAGCTTGTGTAATGAGCCGTTGTTCTTCCTTAAGAAGCTCTCCTATACAAATATTCAATAAAGGAATTGGATCTCTGTTCATCAGGTTGGACTTGATTGCTTCGAACTCCCCCCTTCATTAAAAACTGGTCACGCTTGCTAGTCTCATGCACATTTTGGGTAGCTATGAGTCCTTTAGGAGGTACGCTTGCACACACAATATCAGTGTACTCAGTCCAAAGATTCACAAGGAAGTATAGAACTCTTGGATTGACATACTCCCTTGACTGAGTTGACCCAGCTCGAGTTCCAATTGAAACCTTCGTGCTGTGTTGCTTTGGTTGTAAACTTTCAAGCAACCCCACATTCCTCTAGAGGTTTGATAAGGCTTTAGATTGAGAAGTATGGAGGGGTCCACACTTCCAAGGATCTAAGACATAATCTGAGCATCATTTACCTCCCATTTCACATGTTTCTCCTTCTCGCCGTCAGGTGCAGGATTTGTCCCATCAATATGACCCCATAATTCCTTTCACTTGACAAAGATCTGAAATTGGAATGCCCTGATAGAATAGTTCTTGCCATTAAATCGAATAAGAAAATGTTTAGATCGTTCCAAAGACATGATTCAACTAGAAACAAGAACTAAGAGATCGGGTCCAAGAAAATAGATTGGAAGAACACGAAAAACTGAGATCTCAGAGCTAGACAAGGAACCAGACACGAGATGAAATGATTTCAGAATTTTGGTTCTGATACCATGAAAAAATAAAAGAGAATTTCTGAAATGTTTTCTATATCTCATTTCACTATGAGAATTATAATATATAGGCCTCAAGGAAGATTAAATCCCTTAATTTTAGGGTCTAAAAGAGTAAGCATAATTAGATCCCTTAATCCTAGGCCTATAATAGGAAGACATATAACAGTAATTGCGATGGAAATCATAGAGTGGTAATCAAGGGATATACAAATACAAAAAAACTAAATAAGGAAAGAAGAATATATTGACAGTAGAAACTTGTTACTCTTATCTGACAATGTTTTTCTTTTCCTTGATGTTTTTCTTTGCCTATTCTTTGGTAAGATTCTTAACATGTTTAATTATGAGGCATGGTGGTGGAGCAGTCATTCTTCATGTTGTTAGAAGTTACTGTGTAGCTTGGGACAACTTTCTATGAAAAGTGCCATTAGAATTTTGAATTCAGAGTTCAGAAATTCAGTAAAAAAGACATTAGATACCTTTGGGTTTTGCTTGGGGATGGACCTTTTGATGTTTGATATGGTGCTAATGAAAAGGTGCACTAATATTTCAAGCCTTATGCAAATTATCTTGAATCCTTCAATCACAAGTCTTTTTTTGAATCTTTCCATGTTAGCGTCCTTTTTTACTTCATTCTAAAATCCACTTGCATCCTATTGCTTCGTGTTCTAAGGGAGGCTTGATCTCCCAAGTAGATAAGCACCATTCTTCTCTAGAGCATTCATCTCTTTCATAACTGCTAATCTCCAATTTGGATCATCCAGGACTTCCTTAATAGTTCTGGGAACAATTGGGTTAGTTATATTTGAAATAAATGCAATGGAATGTTGGGTAGTGGGTACACTTTTGGATACTGTTATAGAATATAATCTCCTAATTAGTGGTTGTAAATACCCTAATTAGTGTAATAGCCTAATTAGTGTATTATCCTAATTAGTATAGTTGTCTTATTAGCATTCAATCTTTGTATATAAATATGTAAAGCTTGTAGCCATATACACAAGAAATATATTTCCATATCTCTGTGTTTACATGGTATTAGAGCATTAGAGAGTGAGATTTAGGTCAAGAACATATTTTTCTACTTTTGGATTATCTGTTAATTTGACAGTTTAGGGTTCCGAAATTGGGTCATCCACTTGGAATGATCTTCTGTTGTCACCGTCTACCTAGGGAGAAGCGCCGCTGGCCGATCGCTCCTGCTCAAAATCCG
This sequence comes from Balakata baccata, assembly GCA_949630135.1. Taxonomy (NCBI): domain Eukaryota; kingdom Viridiplantae; phylum Streptophyta; class Magnoliopsida; order Malpighiales; family Euphorbiaceae; genus Balakata; species Balakata baccata. Next base: position 43,528 of record CATIWF010037987.1, on the reverse strand, counting down.
ATGGTCAGACGCTTGGCAAGTGAGTTTCACGCGCTGCCCCAATCTCCTGCCGTAGAATCACATGCCGATGTGTGAAGGCACGTCTGCTGTCGCCGTCATCTCCGGTCACCACCGTTTGCTCACTTTTGTCTATACAACACCTTTTCAGGTTTGGTTAAGGTTATACTCGGTTTTGCTACTCACTTGAGACCAGGTTTTGTTTACTCACTTTTTTGGATTTGTAGATTCTAGTTTTGATTTGTTGCTTATGTTTTGTTGGGATTATTGCTTTTGTGTGAGTTATGGTTGACAAAAAGACAATTAGTATTTCTGATGTGATTCTGGTAATGTCTAAAACTATGGAACACAAACTCAATGACTCTAATTATATGGATTAGAGCAAGACGATTCGTCTTTATTTACGGAATATTGAAAAAGACCAACATATGACTGACAATCCACCTAAAGATGAGTCTAGACAGACATGGTTAATGGAGGATGCTCGGTTATTTTTGTATATTCGTAATTCCATTGATAGTGAGGTCATTGACTTGATTAATCACTATGCGTATGTCAAAGAATTGATTGATTATTTAGATTTCTTATATTCTGAGAAAGAAAATATTTCTCGAATTTATGAGGTTTGCAAAGCATTTTATCGTACAGAGAAGCAAGATCAGTCTCTTATTGCTTATTTTATAGATTTTAAGAAAATTTATGAACAACTTAATATGCTACTGCCATGTAGTTTTGATGTGAAGGTTCAGCAAAGTCAACGGGAGCAGATGACAATTATGAGCTTTCTAGTTGGTCTCCCTCATGAAGTTGAGATTGTGAAGTCTCAGATACTCTCAAGTTCTGAGATTTCTTCTTTACATGATGTTTTTAGCTGGATACTTTGCACAGAGGGAACTCCATCTGTTTAGTACAATAATGCTCGTGTTAGCCAAAATTATGAGTTTGGACGTTCTTGTTACAAAGGTGTTGGTAAAGGAGGGGAATCCAATTCTTTTGAGCCTCGAGCATCGGAGTCATGAGTGATTGTGTGTCATTATTGTCATAAGCCAGGCCATATGAAGAAAGATTACAGAAGCTCCATAATAGAAATTAGAAAGCTCACACTGCTCATGTGGCAACCACTACTGATGTATCTGAGAAATCAATTCTTATCTCTGCAGATGAATTTGCCAAGTTCTCTTAGTACTAGGAATCATTGAAATCTTTATATACTCTAGTTACTGCCATTGTAGATTCAGGTAAATCCAATGCATGTCTTGTTTCCACCTCCTCTAAATGGGTCATTGATTCTCGTGCCACAGATCATATGATAGGTAATTCTAGCTTCTTTTCTACTTTTCAGTCGCATAAATCCATCTCTAATGTCACCTTAGCAGATGAGTCATCTTCTGTTCTTGGGTCTAACACAATTAATCCTACTCCTTTGCTTCCTTTGACATCTGTTCATTTACCTCAGTTATCTTTCAATTTGATTTCTGTAAGCCAGATTACTCGCACTCTTAATTGCTGCATCTCATTCGTTCCTGATCATTGCTTATTTCAGGATCTTATGACGAAGAAGATTATTGGTAAAGGGCATGAGTCAGGAGGCTTCTACATTCTTGACACCCACATACCTAGATCTATTGCTTGCTTTGGAGTTGCATCCCCTTTTCAGGCGCATTGTCGGTTAGAGCATCCATCTCTTCCTTTGCTTAAGAAGTTGTGTCCTCAATTCAATAGGTTTTCTTCCTTAGATTGTGAGTCGTGTCAGTTTGCTAAACATCGTCTTAGTTTGAGTCCAAGAGTTAATAAAAGAGCAAGTTTTTCTTTTGAGTTAGTTCATTATGATGTTTTGGGTCCTTGTCCAGTTCAGTCTAAAACTGGATTTAAATACTTTGCAATTTTTGTTGATGATTATTCTCATATGACTTGGTTATATTTAATGAAAAATCGTTTAGAATTGTTTGCTCACTTTTGTGCTTTTTGTGCTGAGGTTAAAATACAATTTAATGTTTCTGTCCATCCATTGCGAAAGTGATAATGCCAAAGAAAATTTGTCAGCTTCTTTTCAGAATTACATGATTCAAAATGGCATCTGTCACCAAACATCTTGTGTTGATATCCCATCTCAAAATGGAGTAGTAAAGCGAAAGAACAGGCATCTCCTTGAAACAGCAAGAGCTCTTTTGTTCTAAATGAATGTTCCTAAAACTTTTTGGGTTGTTGCAGTTTCAACAACATGCTTTCTGATTAATCACATGCCTTCCTTTGTTCTTTATGGTGAGACTCCTTACAATATCCTCTTTCCTACTAAATCAATGTTCCTATTGAACCTAGGATATTTGGTGGTACTTGTTTTGTTTGCGATATTCGTTCACATGTTACTAAATTAGACCCCAAATCATTAAAGTGTATCTTTCTTGGATATTCACGTTTGCAAAAAAGGTATCGGTGTTATTGTCCTGATCTTAATAAGTATCTTGTATCCTATGAAATCACTTTTCGGGTCCTGATCTTAATAAGTATCTTGTATCCTATGAAATCACTTTTCGGGAAGAAACACCATATTTCTCATCTTCTGCTTTAGCACATTAGGGGAAGGATGATGATTTGCTAGTCTACACTATCACATCCTCTGAACTAGTTCCTGACTCGGCTCCCGTTAGGCCCCCCATTTCAAATCAATGTCCTGCACTAATTCCTCTGTCATCAGATCCTGTTTCAAGTGATAATCTTCCTATCGCTTTGCGCAAAGGTAAGCGCCAACGTACTTATCTTGTTTCCTCTTTTGTTTCTTATCATCACCTGTCACCCTTTTTTGTTCCTTTGTTGCATCCCTTGATTCCATCACTATTCCTAAAATTGTTCATGAAGCCTTCTCTCATCCTGGATGGCGCAATGCAATGCTGAAGGAAATGAATGCTTTGGATGACAATGGTACCTGGACCTTGGTTGATTTACCTCCAGGGAAACAAGCTATTGGCTGCAAATAGGTGTTCACAGTTAAGGTGAATCCTGATGGGTCCGCTGCTCGCTTAAAGGTCCGTCTTGTTGCTAAAGGCTATGCTCAGACCTATGGAGTGGATTATTCTGACACTTTCTCTCCAGTTGCTAAACTAAAATCTGTCAGATTGTTTATTTTTATGGCAGCTACTTATAATTGGCTTTTGTATCAGCTTGATATCAAGAATGCTTTTCTCCATAGTGATCTCCATGAGGAAGTTTATCTGGAGCAACCTCCAGGGTTTGTTGCTCAAAGAGAGTATGAGAAAGTCTATCGCCTTCACAAATCTCTGTATGGTTTAAAACAACGTCCTCGAGCTTGGTTTGACAAGTTTAGTCAGGTAGTTGAGAAGTTTGGGATGCGGAAATGTAAGTCTGACCATTCAGTCTTTTATAGACAGTCTGAAGCTGGGGTTATTTTGCTAGTTGTGTATGTTGATGACATTGTTATTACTGGAAGCAATAATGTGGGAATCTCATCTCTAAAGTCTTTTCTTCATACTCAGTTTCACACTGAAAACTTAGGGATGCTGAAGTATTTTTTGGGTGTTGAAGTAACAAGGAGTAAGAAAGGTATTTTCCTATCTTAGCGGAAATATGTGCTTGATTTGTCTGAAATAGGAAAATTGGTGGCAAAGCCATCAAGTACTTCGATGATTCCTAATGTGCAACTTATAAAGGATGGTGAACTATTTGAAGATCCTGAGAAGTATAGAAGATTGGTTGGGAAGTTGAATTATCTCACTGTGACTTGTTTGGATATTGCATATTCTGTTGGTATTGTGAATCAATTTAGGTCGTCACCAACAGTTCATCACTGAATAGCTTTAGAACAAATTTTGTGTTACTTAAAAGGAGCCCCTGGACGCGGTATTTTGTATGTGAATCATTGACACACTTATATTGAGTGCTTCTCAAATGCCGATTGGGCAGGTTCAAAGATTGATAGAAGATCTACATCAAGCTATTGTGTCTTTGTTGGAGGAAATTTGGTTTCATGAAAGAGTAAAAAGCAAAATGTTATATCACGCTCAAGTGCTGAATCAGAATATCGAGCCACGGCACAATCTGTATGTGAGATTATGTGGATATGTCAACTCTTGACTGAGGTGGGTCTCAAGATTACGGTACCAGCAAAGTTGTCATGTGATAACCAAGCCGATCTTCAAATTGCTTCTAATCTTATTTTCCACCAACGAACAAAACATATTGAGATCGACTGCCACTTCGTTCAGGAGAAACTACAACAAGGTTTGATCTCCACAGGATATATGAAGACAGGAGAACAATTGGGAGATCTCTTCACTAAAGCTTTAAATGGGGCTCGAGTTGATTGTCTTTGTAACAAGCTGGTCATGATTAATATCTATGCTCCAGCTTCAGGGGGAGTGTTACAGAATATAATATCCTGATTAGATAATCCCCTAATTAGTGGTAGCAAATATCCTAATTAGATAATCCCCTAATTAGTAGTTGTAAATATCCTAATTAGTATAGTATCCTAATTATTATAGCTGTCTTATTCGCATTCCATCTTTGTATATAAATATGTAAAACTTGTAGCAATAAACATAAGAAAAACATTCTCATATCTCTGTTTTTACAGACATCTTAATTGAACATGGTATACTTAAACTATATGTGGCTAACATATCACATATTCAACGCATAATAATTACAAATGCACATTGCAGAGTCATGATCGAACCAGAAGCCCACAAGAACATATCAATAATATCCAATACAACGATGACACTCATTCAGAAATAGATATACTGATTTATAGAGCTAATAAGTACATATGAGCACATACAAACGTGTATAGATCAACCAAATGCATTTACTAGAAGCAATTATTTTCTTCTGATTTGATTGGGCCACAAAAGCAAAGGTTTTCATGTTTCAGTAACAAATAAAGAAATAGGAGTCACAACTCTTTTTCTTTTTTTTGAACAAAGAAACAGAAAGAACCAAAAGAGCAAAGACTAATGGAAATAAGTCAAACCAGCCATATCATGCCCCATCCACTTCAAAAGACCATGAGGAAGGGCATCTAACATGCATGTAAAAACATATTTAGAGAAGAAGAGCATACCTATACAATTTAGCAGGAGTCGAATCTGGGACGATATCATCGTCATTGATAACTTTTTTGCCAATAGGTGCGAAACCACCAAAAAGAACCCAGAATTCACCAGAGTCCGATTCAGTATCTAGTTTTCCATCATCTGGCACAACAAAAAACCTTTATGCAACAAGAAGTAAGAGAAAATTATTATAAAAAGAAGGAATATAAGCCCCTAAAGGATGGTTGGATAAAGCATGTCTGCTGAAAAGTGCTGAAGGGAAAGAGGAAAAGCAATATGGAATTATAACATGTCCGCTTACCAACAATAGCAACATCGCATGTCCCCTCGTGATACTTTTCCTTCAAAAACTGAATTACTTCCAAAGCCTTGGCCCTTTCTTGGATATTGGAATTTGAACCATTGAACTGATATATCTTCTTCTTGGTGTCCAAGATAAACACATCATCATGATTCAACGAAGATCTCGCGAAGGGAACCTGCACAAGCCAAATGCAGAATCATATTCTATTAACCCATTCCTACAGCAGATTTCAATTAAGGAAAACTTCATTCAGAATCACTAAAATTCAATGTAATACAATATGTTACCTGCTTCATTCTAACAACACGTTTTCCCTTACATACATAAAGCCGTGTTTCAAATTCTTCTTCCTCAGGTTTTTTGAATCCAGTTGCAACACCTCCCTCTAAAGGTATGATACAGGGTTTGAAGTAAGACAAAAATTTGTCGGATTCATGGCCTTGTAGTTCTCTGTGCTGAACAGCACGCCCTCCAAGAACAGCATCAAGTTCAACAGTTTTAATAGCTGCTGTTCCAGCTTCATCCTATAGTGAGATATGACATCAGCAAAATCACAATTCTAGTTGCTAAGTCTAAAGGTTGGAAAACAATATAGAACAAATTGAAACCTTAAAAAAAAGCACAAGAGAAAACAATACAAGTATACCTGACTCGTATCTTTTCCAATCCAGAAGTGTATGTCATACAGATAAGTGCCTCCGCCCCCCTTGCCAGGTGTTGTCTACAACGACAAGAAAAACAGACAAGTGCATGGTAAACTGAAAATGGAAAAAGTTGCTCTTGCTTGTAAAAAAGAATGAAGTTAAATAAATGGACCACCACCCACGATACAACCTTCTCTACCCCCACCTCCTCTTTACAAATAAATAAAGAAGGAAAGAAAACAAAAACCAAGGTGTAAACAAACAAGGAGAACATGTAAAATACTTTGTGTTTTAAATTATCAAAGTAATTGCCTACCAGCCCAGCAATTTTTTAATATTACAATAATATTGTATAATCCAAGACAATCTAATACATTAAATAAAGTAATAACAAAATGAAGAGATGGTGACTTTGTCATATAATCATATGTAATGATACTTATTTGGACTACAGAATACCAAATTGTCAAAATGTTAGGCTAATAACTTGATTAGATACCTGCCTTACAGGGTGGGCGGCTAGGGGCTCAAATCATTGCTTCGCCCTCCCCCTCTTCCAAACCAAAAATAAATAAAAGATTTACGAACACTATGTGAAGTATTATTCTGACTTGTCACTATTTGTGTGATGGTAAATTTGAAAAGAAATTAATGCCAGAGTAGACAAGTCAAAGATAAAGGCAAAAAAGGAGGAAGGAAGCAAAGAAGAGATTTTTACCTGCAAAACAATGTAAGAATCTCCCATATAGAATTTTCCATAATCAGATTTTGGCAGTGGAACTGGCTGGAAATTCTCAATTCGCCAAATTTCAAGCCCTCTACAAAATGTTAAGTTTAGCAGCTTGATAGAAATCAGAAGCATGAAACAAATTTAAAAGACATATATCTGTCATTCTTACATCAGTTCAAATAAAAAAGATCATGCATGAAACATGAAGTTTACAGCATGAAAATTTTACAACTATGAAGTTGATCCTATAAAGGATACGGTCTTTGACCCACTCCTTGGAATGCAGGATCCAAAGCTTTTGCAGAACTAGACATTGCTTGAAATCCTCCTTCTAACTGATTTTAGGAGAAGAGTCAGGATAGATAATTTTAAAAACAGTAACTATCTGCTTTCTTCTATCCAGTAAGTGCAAAAAGCCAGCTGCAAGAGTGAAAATCAATAATCTGCACAATTACATTACTTGCAACCACTGTTTCAAAAATCCCAGAACCATGACAATCTTAAATCAATCTCCAAAAGAAAAAGTAAAAAAAAAATAAAAAAATAGAAAATTGAGTAGTCAAATATTAATTGAACATCAAGATCAAAGAATTACAAACCACCCACACAGAAACAACATTTTTTTTTCTCAATTAGATTCATATGAAAATCATAAGAGCTGATCCCAAGGAATGATAAAATTCTTAATGTCTCAAATCCTATAAATGGTGTACACTTGGTTGATTACCCACTCTCAGATTATGAGGCACTTTCAAATACTCTGTTCTCTGTCTATTTATCTATCTATCAATCTCAGTATCTCTCTTGCTATTTTTTATCTGCTTTTAGATAATTGTCAATGAGTCAAAACCTGGCATACTAGGATTTGGAACAAAGAACATGATTATAGAAAATACGCAGCAATTGGGATTAGGCATGCATAAAAACTAACCACAAAAACATGGCAGGTAAAGCACATCCTCAGTAATTCTGTTCTATTTCAATAGGAACCATAAGCTTCAGGGGTTTCAAGAGCTAATATACTCTACACATATTGCTATGTGATGCAACTTAAATATTTTTAGCATATATAAAGACAAGATACAAGATGGCAGAATATATCAGCAAAATAAATCATGTAGGCAACCAAGTTAAGAACATATACTGTTTAGGGTATCATTTGTTTTTTCAATTTCATAAATACTGTATATCGACTGATAGAGAAAGCAATCATTATAAGTTATAAACTAGCAATGTATTTTTTTAAAGCCATTCTACACTTCTACATACAATGTCATCCTCTAGTTACCAATAAAAAGCTGTTCGATAATGATTAATGTGTTTTGTTCACTTTTTCTGAAGCATGTAAGAAGCAAATATATCATACTAAAATTTTGACTTAAGAACTTGGACATTTTCAAAAGTACAAAATGCATATAATGTCATAAGGTTAAACAAGATATATACAACACACCGTAAAAGGGCCCGTTCTAAACCAAGTCAAATGAAATGCGAGTTTCTAAGATGCTGTTTCCAATACATTGAACATTCTCCTAGCAACCCAATTTCTCCTTTTTCTCCTAGAATCAGGATAAGTTAACATTTAGGTGACTAAATTAAGCTTTTTTAAAAGATGTCCAATACGCTTGAAAGTTCTCCATTTACACGGTAATACCCATTAAACCGATTTAGCAATCCTAAATTGCTCAGTTATATACTTCAAAGAAGTAACTCCGTACTTCCAACTTATGTTGCCTGATTTGGTCCCCAGATTACCAACTTACCGTCTTAGTATGCATATTATCAATTGTCATTATCTGGTCATCCAGAAATGATAGCCTATTTCAATACTTGAGCAAATGTGCATCACTGTAAATTCTAAAAAAGAACAAAAATTCCACAAGTTTAATATCACTGACATGATCCTAAAGGTAGATGAGTCTCATATCTCTTACCAGAAAGCACAACACTCATCCTTCTTGCAGCATGGAAATGTGTATGTGATTTACATGATTCTTACCCATAAAACAATCCTTGAAAAGTGCCACAAAATCTTAAGACATAAAACCTTGAATGTTCCATGGCAACATATTGCAGTAGCATTCACAAATGTGAGTCATTGATCAACTCTGACAGTCTCTATGAAATGACAAGAGTAACCAATTGAATGTTGTCTCCATATCTAGTGGTCTTGAGAATCCCAAACCAAACACTACAATGCTTCTTTGAAAGAGACTGAATTGTCTTATGTAATCTTAAAGAAGTGGTTGAAAGTGTAAAACCTCACAGTTGAGCTTCTTATGTCAGCAGAAATCACAAAAAGAACAACTAATTTGTTTGCCAAAACCCATCTCATCTAGTCAACTTGATTTTCCCTACCACATGAGTGTGTCTGTGTGTGCAACCTTATGTATGTAAGTCTGTTGTTTTGTTTGCATACCCCCCTGAAATCAAACCTCAGAATTGCATCAAAGCCAAGCCAGCATAAGCGACAAAGGATCTTCAATCAGTGTTCTTTGGTAGAAATGATCACATTTCTCTTGTGCATAATTCTTCCAACTCCAAATAACTCTGTAACTGATCAATTGTTTCAACTAGAGATCTAGAGTTGAGCATTAGCCTTATCGTATACAAAATATTCTGCAAGTACCTAGATTATAGGGGAACAACGCAGCGCACTCTTTTTCTTTTGTGTGTGTGTATTGACAGAAATACATGAAATACAGCAATGATCAGGATTCAGGAGCTAGCCGCAAAACTAGATATCCCAAAAAAAAAAAAAAGATATTCAAGAACACTCTTTAAGAAAATTATTCCCTCTTCTTAAAAACATCCACCGTCTGAATCATAAACCTGATTTCCTCAATCAAACTTTCGAGCTCCAACCTCATCCATCAATGATCTATAGGGTTATGATCGCAAGCAATCGTCAGATTAGACAAAGCACAGACATATTATACGTGATCGTCTAATAGTGGATTGCAAAAACACCTGATCAGGATCCTCTCATGTTTCTTGCAAACCAAATAGTTTTTAGTACCACACATACTGATTTAGAAATAAGACAAAGTATAGCTCCAAACAAAAATCAAATCAATACATATACATATACAAGAAAGGAAAAAAAAAACAACAATTCGGAGATCATCCATAAATTAAAAAGAGCAACCCAACAAGAAACAACTGATATCAACGAAAAAACAAGAAACAAAACCAACTTATAATTAGATCAAAGCTCAGATCAGCGAAAGAAAGAAAACCCACCAATACTAGAAGAAGATCATGAATACCCAGATCATAAAAATGAGAGAGATCTAACAGAATTACAAAATATAAGGTAGCGAAACTAATAATAACCAACATACCAGTAAATCTTTCTCTGTGCGTGTCAACCTGAGAATGATGCGGTTGAGAGGTGAGAGAGAGAGGTGACAGAGCAGGATGGCGATAAAGAGAGAAAGGGAAGTAGGCAAAAAAATGAATAAAGGAAAGTGAATTATTGCAGTGTGTGGGTTTCTCTCTCTTACAACTTTATAGAGAGTGGGTTTCTTTATGAAATTTGTGATTCCAAAGACAGAGAAAGGCTGCCTATAAGTATAGATTGAGTACCAGAGAAAAACAGAGGAAGAAAGAGAAGAATTATGATATGATGAACAGATGAGAGATGGAGAGAATGGAAATTATAAGGGAAACAGAAGAACAGAGGGTAGCCTTGGACAAAGTCGTTATTTATGGCTAAAAAGATCCGGTGACGATGGCACCGGCCATGTTAGCCTTCCTTTTTGCATTGGTGGATACTCTTTTCTTTTCTTTTTTTAAGAAAAATTTATTACTTCTTTACCATTCAAAATACAATTTTTTATATTTAAAAAAAAAATTAAATCTAGACTTAAAAATTATATTGGAATAAGAAAAAAAAATTTAATAGTTAATTTTTTTTTATATTTACCAGAAGTGTTTTTTATTTTCATTTATACTCAAATTTTTTTCATCTCTACCGATTAACAAGCTCTATACTCATCCTTTTTAATATTTTTTCTAGCTGACTGGTCATCGGCGTTTGCAGCGACTAGTCATCGGCATTGTTCTCGCAATACTCCACAGATCCCTTGGAGCAATTTGCTTTTGACTCCTCGAGCATTGCTAAAGCGAAAGAAACATTAGCAATAGACAACTTTTTCTCAATCTAGATTGCGATATGCACATGAACAATTCACTAGTCGTGCAAGATATACTTTGTTTCTTCGTGGATGAAAAGAAAAGCCATGAGATTGCCTTTGTTCAATTTCTACATAATTTTGAAAATGTTACTAGTAGTTCTGTGAGAGTGATTAGAGATGTAAGTAAAATTTGTATATTAGTATTCTTAGCAATCCTTCATGTTTGAAATTGGATAGAAAACTGATTTTTTATTACTTAATTCGGATTGGTTAAGGGAATTTCTAATATATACCTAAAATATTCCCAAGGCATATCCGATGTATTTTTATAGAATTCTCTAAGGTATACCCAAGTACCTCAAGGTATACTCAAAATATTTTCAGAAAATTCCTCTCAAAAAATTCATTGAAAATTCCTAAGATATACCAAAAGTATTTCCAAAGTATACCGAGGTATTCTCATGGAATTTCTAAAGATATATCCAAAATATTATAAGAAAATTCCTCCCAATGAATTCCTTGAAAATTTTCAAAATATACTCAAAGTATTCCCGAGATATTTACAAGATATTTCTAAAGAATTTCGAAAGTATACTCAAGGTATCTCTAAAGTATACCCAAAGTATTTCAAAAGGTATATCAAACTGTTTGTGTTAATAATTTGTGATGTTTTGAATTTTGATTGAATCAATTCTTTTTGTTCTGATTTTTCGTTCTTTATTAATAAAAAATGAAGCAAGATACAACCAAAATAAACCGAAATATCCCAAAAATATATCATTTGGACATAGTTTGGGTGATTTTGATATTTATGGATTGTTGTAATTTTAGAAAGTTATTGCCAGTAAAATTGAAAAAACATTAATGAATAGTAAAGTTGTAATTATTTCTCATTTTTTTTTTTTGTATTTATGAAAAATTTCCAAATATATATATATAGGATTGATTTACCACTTTCGAGTCATTCCTGATCGAGTTAATTTAAATTAATTTATCTTTTAAATACTAAGTTTTAATAAATTTTTTATTATAATTAACCATCCGAATTTCATCAAATTACGAATAAAGTCTATTTATAGTCCTTTTTTGTTACACTAATTTTAATATTTTATATAGGAAAAAAATAAAATATTAAGTAATTTTATAAGTCTTCAGCATCATTTCCAGATCGGATATAGTCAAAAAAAAAAAGTAATGGACAAATAGTTAAAGGTTCAACCAGAACTAAACTAATTAAAATGAAATTTGATAAAAACGTATTCATATATATTAAAATGTTAAAAATGCTTATATTAAACTCAGTTCATATGCGCAATTATATATCAGAATATTAATATTTTTGACATAAATTAATGCATAATTATGTTCAAAAATATTTTTAAATATAATTTCAATAAATAATTTAATTATTCTATTAATATATTTTAAATTTTTAAAATCAAAGTGAACAATAATTTTTAAAATCACATACACTATTACTTTTTTCAATTAAAATAATATTTTTGATAGAACTCAAGATAATTTTAAAAGTAATTTATATGATTTTTTTTATATACAAACCAAACCAAAAATACAAATATTTTAATTCAATTTTGTTATATATTTAGGTATGCATATTGTGGTTAATTATTGAAAAATTGATTGTAATGAGTTAACATAATTTGTTTTATTAATTTTTAAGAAAAATAAAGAAAAAACATTTTTTGTTCCATGAGGAATGAATATTGGAGATGAAAAATTCTAATAAAGTCTTCATTGAAGTTTCATTTGGTTGTTCATTGAAATAAAGAAAAAATTTTCATGGAGATTTGATTAGATGAAAGAGAGAAATGGGCCAAAACTGTTTCTCAATTTGGTCGCTTGAAATGTCACCGTCAAGGTAGAGTGTGAGAGAGGTCTAATGGCGACCCACTCGGACATGTCTTTAGAAACAAAACAAAATAAAATTTTATAATATTATATATATATATATATATTATGATACAACGTAGATAATGAATAGTTAATATTACAAGATATTCATCAAATGGTTGAAATTATAAATTAATAAATGAATCAAATGAAGTATATTTTTATCTAACAATTTTTACGTCGGTATACTATAAATGGACCATATATATATATTAATTTACTTATAAAATATCGTTAATTTTTATAATAAAAAGTTAGTCTTTTATTAAAAAGAAAAAAAAAAATATATATATATATATATATTATATTAGGAGTGTATATTGTAAGTAACATTCCTCTCTTTTATATCATTTATGATGTGTAAAAAATAGAGAGAATAAATCTAAATTTATTTTTTTTAATAATTCATAGCGTGATAGATAGAACCAATATTTAGTATTATTATTTGGAGAAATTAGTGTGAGTTATTTAAAAAAAAAAAAAGAAGAAGTGATGGGGTGATAAAGTTAAGCCAAAGTGAAAATTAAGAAAAATAAGAAGCCAGCTCATATAAAGGCAAATTAAGCAAAACAGGACAACCCCATAGCAAAATCTATTTGGTCCTTTGTCACATGATGCAACAGATTATAGATATTTTCTGTCTATTCTTCCAATTAAAAAGTCCCTTTTTTAAATATTTTTTTAGAAAATCAATATTTTTTAGTTTATTAGAAAATTCGATAAACTGCAGTTTATATAGTTATCTCTTTAAAATCGACATTTTTTTTTCTTTTAAAAATTGATTAAATTATAAGTGACATTCACATAAATGAAAGGGCTTAAGTTTAATCAATTTTATTTGTTTGTCTGTCTGATTTAATATCACTCAACAATTTCATCAAATGTTTACCCACAACATTTAATGGAATTGACTATTCAACAACTAGTGTTGGAGGGAAGTGGTCTTTTAGTTTCTGATTGGCTAAGCCTCCACAACTTGAATTTGGTACAAAGAATTTTTTTATTAATTTATCTTACAATAGCGGTTAATTGGTAATTGTAATATATATATTACCAACTAATTGCCTACCCTCTTTTATTTTATTTTTCTTTTCAAATAATTCTTTCTTATTTTATACTATTATTTTCTTCGTCTATATTCTTCTTTCTATCCAAACACGGGACTAGTATATAATTGTAATATACTCTTGGTAAAAAAAAAATAAAGCTAATATCATTAAAAAAATATTAAATTTTGTATTTTTCACGGCTATATACAATTATTCAAACATTCTAGCAAATTATCTTAATAAATTTAGTTTTAACATTACAAAATCACACTCTAAATCTAACTAATGTTGATGTGAATTGTTACTTCGTTTTAACATGCCATCAAGCAGTTTGAAGGCACAAATTATAATAGAGGCCATAGTCGCATAGGTAAATTATTGAAAAAATTTCATGGTTTACCTAAATCTTAATTTTTTTTTATTTATATTTACCCCTAGTTTTCTTTATTTTCATTTGCACTTAAATTAATTTCATTTTTACCTTTTTTTTTTAACCTCACTCTTCCGCGATCCGGCAACTTCACGATCTTCTATGATGGCTGCCATGGTTAGCGGCTAGTGTATGCATTGTTGGGGGAATAGTAGCGTCAAACGAAATGCATAAACTCTATTCAGATAGTATCGGAAGAGACGTTTAGCTCTGAAAAATCCAAGACGACCATACAATGCAAGTGCTTCTTTGTTTGTGACTTCTACTTCTAATGTTACCTCTTCACATCCTAAATCCATCATCACTTTAATGGATCTAGTAACAAGTTTGGTGGCAATTACCTTTTCTCGATAAGGTTTGATTACAACTAACATAGCAATATAACCTCTACAGGTAGTGTTTCGATGTTTCTCCATCTTGCATACCACAGTCTTCATAAATATTCTATTCTCGAATTTTCATTTGCTTTGAGATTGAGATTATTTATTTACTTTTTTGAGTTTTATGTGTGTTGTTGTTGATTTTTTTTTGTGAAAGTCACTAAAATATCCTCAAGGTACATCCAAAGTATTCTTAAGGTACATGAGAGATATTCTCATATAATGCCCAAAAGTATACTGAAGTATTTTTAAGATATACCCAAGGTATTCCTAAGAAATTCCTTGCAAAGAATTTTCAAAAAATTTCCAAATTATACTCAAAGTATCTCCAAGATATTCCCCAGATATTCTCATGGAATTCCTAAAAGTATACCGAAATATCCCCAAAGTATACCCAAGATATTTTATGATAATTCCTATCATGGAATTTCTTGAGAATTCTCAATATATACTCAAAATATCATTAGGATATACCCAACATATTCTCGAGATATTTCTAAAGAATTCCTAAGGTATACCCAATATATTTCCAAAATATATCTAAGGCATTCCGAAAAGTATACAAAACTATTTATTTGAAATGTTACTATGTTTTGAATTTTGATTAAAATATATTATTCTTTTTTTTTCTTTAAGAATTTAATTATTTTTGTTCTTTTATTGGTTTTTTGTGAAAATCGAACTAAAATATCCCCAAAATATACCCAATGTATGCTGAAAATATACCGTTTAAGCATATTTTGGGATAATTTTGAGATTTATATACTGTTGTAATTGTTGAAAGTATTTTTCGGTAAAATTGAAAAAATATTAATGGAAGAAAAGTTGTAATTATTTTTCATTTTTTTGGTATTTATAGAAAATTACCCAAATTATTCAATGAACCTGTGTCTATATATCTATATGGACTATATTTATTATTATTTGCATGCAAATTCATTATTATTTGTAATTAGTTTTTCTTCTAGTTTTTTATGTGATTTTGAAATTTTTTTATGTTTAAGATTTTTTTATGAACCTGTATGCAAATAGTAATGAACATTCTAAATGAAATTGATTACAAATAATAAAAAATCTGCATTCATATAATAATGAATATGCAATCAAATAATAATGAAACATATAGTATATTCTAAATAAATTGATTCAAATAATACAGATCTACAAAAAGAAGGGTGAGATTTGATTGGTTATTTTTATGGCTTTTTTACAAAACTACTGATTAATTAATCTTAGTGGGTGCAAATACAATCATACATTGGAAAATTTGGAAAAATTATTAGATAGATTCGATATATTACATTATTTGTAGATCAATTCGTTCATATAATAACATATATTTAATTATTTTATTTTCATTAGTTGATATGAAAATAAAAAATGAACTTTAAAACGTTTTCTTACTACTTAATAGAAATGCTACCCTCCTTTTTTTTCTCTAATTTTTCTCTTGTTACCTTTTTTTTTTTTTTTGCTAAAAAGCAATGTGAGATAATTTTTTGTTATTCTTAGTTTGAAGTTATCCTCTACCCTCTTTTTACCAATTTATTTCTAAATTAAGTGATTATTACACATATATTTAGATTTTTTTATTTATTTTATTTTTTGTAATTTTGTTTTTCATCATCTTATTGCTATGTTTTATTTTTTATCGTCTTATTGTGACGTTTTATTTTTTTGTGAACGATTCAGATGGATAAAACATATTCAATCTGACAGAAATAACAAATCAAATTATATTCATCAGTATTTTATAAAACTGGAGTCAAAGATATTTTAATCACTATAGGATTATTAAATTTTTTAGACATTAAACCGATTTATTATGTTACTAAACTGAGTACTATGAATTTTTTTACTATTTCATTTTCTATAATTTTTAGCAGATTTGTATCAGTATTTCACTTTTTCTTCTTCTAATTCCCTTTATAAGAAACGAAACGGAAGAGAAACAAAGGTGTCGAGCACCAGAACTAGAAGATGAACAGCCATGCTGGGTCCCCACCCATCGTTCCAAAGAAAAGCAAATTCGAGAGAGCTGGTCCATATAGGTGAAAAACATGGCTAGAACATTGTGCTTTAGCGTATTTGGACTTGAATTGTTAATAATGCTCGTAGTTATCAAGATCTCGAATGATTAGGGGCTGAAGATTTTGGTGGGTTAGAGTAGCGACAATGAGATTATCTAGTTGTTGTTTCAGCTCTTGGAGAAAGGATTGGAAGAAATTGTAGAAAGATTCATGGTCTGCTTGTGCGATTATTACTACACTAATAACAAATATATGTAGAAGAATGAAAATCGAAAGAGAGGACCAAACGTGAAGGAACAGAGAAAATGAAACTAAAGAGTTGCGTAATAATTATACTAATTACAACCTTTTACGTATTGGAAAAAGGGAAATGGTTGAATCGATTATCAATATATTCCCTAGGAATTCTTTGAATTGATTGTCACGTGATTGGTTAATCTTTGACTTGAGATAAATTTTTGATAAACTTGTGGAAAGATTCATGATCTAACATTGTTTGATCTTCTTCTTCTTTGTCCTTTTTTTTCTTGCTCATAAAATTTTCAAAGTATACTTAAAATATTCTCAATAAATTATTTTCAAAAAATTATTAAAAAATTTTCAAAGTATAAATAAGGTATTTCCAAAATATATCCTAAGAATTTTCAAAATATATCATAAGAATTTCTAAAAATATCTCAAGGTATACCCAAATTATTTCCGATATATACTAAAACAAGGTATAACCAAAATACTTCTAAGGATATTGAATCAAAATATACCAAAAATATACTGTATTTTACACTTTGTGGTATGCTTTGGGATGACTTTTTGAAGTTAAGTACTCTTTTAATATTTTTTAGATGCATTAGTTAAACTTGAAAAAAATTTTAAGTGGAGGTAATAGTATAATATTTTAAAAGTTTTTTTTATATTTTAAAAAAATTTCTTATTTTTAAAAATTACAAACCAAGTTCATCCAAGTACATAATATAGTAATCCAGTCGCATGGGCGGAGTTTAGCCTTGGTCTAGTTCCAGAGCCTATTGTCTGAGTAGTCGTAACTTTTTAGATATATGATTATGAGCATACTCGAGTTATGAGTCCAAACTTATAGACTTGGATCCATTTTGTATTGGGTCTAGTTTTGAAGAGCCTGTTCCATTTTGTTTTTAATATTGGCTCAACTTAAAATCTTAAAGTTTTATGTAAATTAAGATGGAAATTTTACAAAAATATCAAAAAATAGGTATTGTTTTTCATTTTTACTTCCGTTCAATGTTTTTTCCAATTTTACTGAAAACAATTTTTTAAAATTACAAACAGTTCCTAAATCTTAAAATCACCTCAATCTCAAAATCACCTCAAAATATGTTCAGACAGTATATTTTCATCATACATTCGGTATACCTTGGGAGTATTTTGATTCAATTTTTACTAAAAAAACAACAAAAGAACAAGAATAAGAACAATTAAATTATTAAAGAAGAATAAGAAGAATATAATTCAATCAAAATTCAGAATATCACAAAATCTCAAACAAACAATTTGGTATTCTTTTTACGAATACTTTGGATATACATTGGGTACAACTTGAATATAAATTGGAAATTCTTTATGAATACCTCAATAATATATTAGGCATATATTGAGATACATTAGATATACCTTAAAAATTTCTTAACAATTTCTTGGAAGGAATTCACTGAAAATACATTGGGTATACCTTGAGAATACTTCAGTACACCTTTGGGAATTCCATGGAAATATCTCAAGTATACCTTAGGTATACCTTAGGGATATTTCGGTATAACTTTGAGAATTATATGAAAATATCTTCAGCATACCTTATGGATACTTTCGGCATATCATGAGAATATCTTAGTCATTTTCACTAAAAAAACAAATCAACAACAACACAAATTTAAAAGAAAAAATCTAAACGAAAATTGAAGGAAAAGAAGAAGAAGCAACCACTTCTTCAACAACCAATTGCAGCCTTAAATGGAAATCATCTTCTTCCTCCTTCTTAATTGTCAGTGCTTCGTTGATTTTGCGAAAGAAATTCGGGAGAGGAACTAAACCGAGGAGAGTAGAAAAATTGCATCATTGTTGATCAGTAGGAATGAAAAAAATTTCAGTATATATGAAAAAATATGAAAAATTATCAATAAATTTAAAAAAAAATATTGAAATTTCAGTAAATTTTGAAAATTCCTCGATTAAGATCCCACTTTATCATATGGATCATAAGTAAAATTAAGAGATACAAAAAAAGACTTCCATTATACTTCGAATGGGGCAAATTTTTAAAAATGACATAAATTTACATATTATTATATACATTTTAAAAAGTTACAAAAATATAGTCATTTTGTTGGTATATATATATATATATATATATATATATATATATATATATATATATATATATAACTTGTTAAAGTTAACAAAATATGCACCATCAAATCAAAGTTAAAAAAAGAAGCTCGATCAATTCTCCAATCCAACCATTTGTAAAAAAAAAATGTTGGAAATTTTTGTAGAAATATTACCAAAACTTCTTTATACATTTCTCATTATATGTTTATAATAAAAAAAATATAAAACAATAGTTTTTATTATAAAAATAATGGTATTGGATCACATTGTTATAGAGGAGATGCTGCCTCTTGAATACACCGAACAGGTAAAGCTTTTTTTCCTTCTTTCTTCTTTCCCTTTTGTTAAATGGGTCAAATAGCAATGGATTCAAATCCAACTTAAAAATTTCTTATATATATATAATGTTTTCAATTAGATAAAACATTGCCAACTCTGAATATTTGGTACTTAAGAATAATTTTTTAGAAATAAGAATTTAGTTAAAAATGGTGAGTTCAAGATTAATTCATGCGCATTCAAAAATTTGAAACATCTAATTAAAGATGTTCAACAAAATACTTGATTGTTTGAATAAATTGTCTTCACTTGAATGCTAATCAATCTTTCCATTGAATACTAGATAATGCTAGCAAATAACTAAAGATGCTAAGAATTTTGAACGCAATAATGTGAACAATGCTTTATTAATTCGGTAGAGCTTACAAATACTTTGTACAACTTGTATTTTTACAAACATGACTTTTAGGGATATTTATAGGATTTCACCTTTTCAATGGACGACTAATATTAATTTGATCTTACGGTATACAATGATTATTCAGAATTATCTACATAATTCTATATTTTACGTGAAAATATCTACACATATATATATTATTCAAGAATAATCTATATGTATCTAGAATTGGATGGAAAAATCTAAAAAACTGTGGTCGAACCTCTTCATAGCGTGACATATGGGATAAGAATATGCAATTTCCACAATTCTAATATGACTTTAATAAGGGTGAGTTTTTAATTTTATATGAAAGGAGAGTTTACTTGACTTTGATTATTATTTTGTTTGTTTGTTTATCTTTCTTTATTTTTTTGTCTTATTTTTATCACTTCAAATTTATAAATTTTTATTATTTAGCCTTTTATAATTGATTGATTGTTATTTTTATTTGATTTTAAACAACCTTTTATTAATTAAATATCATTTGTATTTGTCATTAGATAAGTAATTTGTTAGCTTTTGCAAAAAGATAAGTAATAATATTTTTTTGAATGAGAAATGCTACTAACACTTACTCATATACTTCTTATCATATATTACTAATAAAAAATTTTTAGATAGACTTTGTTTACTATGTCATTCATAGAGTATGGATTTAATTATTTTATTTGCATTAGTTAATGAAAAAACAATATATATAATATCACTTTATGATTTATTAATTTATGAATGACATAGTAGAATGAATTTATCTAAAAATTTCTCACTACTAATAACACATGTGTTTTTTAATGAAATATTAAATTTTATTATAATAATAATAATATTTTATAAGCGAAAATATATTTATTTTTTACATTAAAAATATAAGATGAAAAATATTTAAGAAAATATTGATAGCATTTTTTAAATATCATTATATTTGTCATTTGTTTATTTATAAGAAAGGAAAATTGTCCATTTATATTTTTTTTATTGGTGAAAAAATTTGTCCATTTATGGTGAAATTCACCCTATTATTTTGTTTATAAATGTAGATTTGTCCTCACTTGAATGCTAGTCAGTTTTTCCATTGAATGTTAAATAATGCTAGCAAATGAGTAAAGATGTTAAGAATTTTAAAGACAATAATCTGGAGAATGCTTTATTAACTTAATAGACATTGCAAATGCTTTGTACAACTTGTATATTTACAAACAAGACTTTTAGAGACATTTATAAGCCTCCATTTCCTCAATGGACGACCAATATTTACACATATGTACAATATTCTATAATAATCTACATGTATCTAAAATTAGATGGAGAAGTCTAGAAAAATTGTGGTCGAACCTCTTCACTGCTTGACATATGGGATAAAAATATGTAATTTCCACCATTCTAATATGACTTTAATAAGGGTGAATTTTTAATTTCATATGAAAGGAGAATTTACTTGACTTTGGATTATTATTTTGTTGGTTTGTTTGTCTTTCTTTATTTGTTTGTATTATTTTTATTATTTAAAATTTATAAATTTTTATTATTTAGCCTTTTATAATTAATTGGTTGTTATTTTTATTTGATTTTAAACAGCCTTTTATTAATTAAATATCATTTATATTTGTTATTAGATAAGTAATTTGTTAGCTTTTGAAAAAAGATATGTAATATGTTATATATTTCTTTGAATGATAAAAGCTACTGACACTTATTCGTATACTTCTTATTATATAATACTAATAAATTTATTTTGATAAACTCAGACTATTATGATATTTATAGAGTAGTTTAATTATGTGATAATATGCATTTAATTATTTTATTCTCATTGGTTAATGAAAATACAATATATAATATCATTTTGTGATTGTATTAATTTATCTAAAAATTTCTCACTACTAATAAAAATAGACATTTTTTAATAAAATATTAAATTTTATTATAAAAAAATAATATTTTAGAAACAAAAATATATTTATTTTTTACATTAAAAATATACGATGAAAAATGTTGAAGAAAGTATCGATAGCATTTTTTAAATATCATTATATTTGTCATTTGTTTATTTATCAAAAAGTAAAATTGTCCATTTATATAATTTTTTTATTGGTAAAAAAATTTGTCCATTTATGGTGAAATTTACCATGTTCTACTATTTATAAATGTAGATTTGCCCATACTTAAATTCTAGTCAGCATCTCAATTGAATGTTAGATAATGCTAACAAATGAGTAAATATACTAAAAATTTTGAAGGCAATAATGTGGAGAATGTTTTATTAATATAGTAGAGCTTACAAATGCTTTGTACAACTTGTATATTTACAAACAAGACCTTTATGGGTATTGATAGACCTTCACCACGGCTAATATTAATTTGATCATATGGTATATAATGTTATATAGAATTATTTATTACAAATGCTTTGTACAACTTGTATATTTACAAACAAGACCTTTATGGGTATTTATAGACTTTCACCATGGTTAATATTAATTTGATCATACGGTGTACAATGTTATATAGAATTATCTATATAATTCTACATTTTACACGAAAATATTTATACATATGTATACTACTATAAAATAATTTATATGTATTTAGAATTGGATGGAGAAGTCTAAAAAATTGTGGTTGAATCTCTTCACTGCGTAACATATGAGATAAAAATATGCAATTTCCACCATTCTAATATAACTTTAATAAGGGTGAATTTTTAATTTCATATGAAAGGAGAGTTTACTGGACTTTGGATTATTATTTTGTTGGTTTGTTTGTCTTTCTTTATTTTTTTGTCTTATTTTTATTACTTCAAATTTATAAATTTTTATCATTTAGCCTTTTATAATTAATTGGTTGTTATTTTTATTTGATTTTAAACAGTACTTTATTAATTAAATATCATTTGTATTTGTCATTAGATAAGTAATTTGTTAGCTTATGAAAAAAACAAGTAATATGCTATTTCTTTGAATGAGAAATGCTACTAATACTTATTCATATACTTCTTATTATATACTATTGATAAAAAAATTTTAGATAGACTCATTCTAACATATCATTCACAAAATAGTTCAATTACGTGATAATATGCATTTAATTATTTTATTTTCATTGGTTAATGAAAATACAATATATAATATCACTTTATGATTGTATTAATTTATGAATAACATAATGAACTGAATTTATCTAAAAAAATTTCACAACTAATAAAAATACACATATGTTTTTTAATAAAATATTAAATTTTATTATAAAAATAATAATATTTTAGAAGTAAAAATATATTTATTTTTTTACATTAAAAATATAAGATGAAAAATATTTAAGAAAGTATTAATAGCATTTTTTAAATATCATTATATTTGTCATTTGTTTATTTATAAAAAAGGAAAATTGTCCATTTATATATTTTTTTATTGGTGAACAAATTTGTCCATTTAAGGTGAAATTTATCCCATTCTTTTGTTTATAAATGTAGACTTGCCGCTCCATTGAATGCTGGTCAGCCGCTCCATTGAATGCTGGATAATACTAGCAAATGAGTAAAAATGCTAAGAATTTTGAAGGTAATAATATGAAAAATGCTTTATTAATTCAATATAACTTATAAATGCTTAGTACAACTTGTATATTTACAAACAAGACCTTCAGGAGAATTTATAGGCATCTATTTCCTCAATAAATGATTGATATTAATTTGATCATACGATATACAATGTTATCTAGAATTATCTACATAATTCTATATTTTACATGAAAAATATTTACACATGTATAAATACTCTAAAATAATATATATGTATCTATAATTGGATGGAGAAATCTAGAGAAATTGTGGTCAAACATCTTCACTGTGTAATATATGAGATAAGAATATGTAATTTCCACCATTCTAATATAATTTTAATAAGGGTGACTTTTTAATTTCATATGAACCGAGAGTTTACTTGACTTTGGATTATTATTTTGTTGATTTGTTTGTCTTTCTTTATTTTTTTGTCTTATTTTTATTACTTCAAAATTATAAATTTTTATTATTTAGCCTTTTATAATTAATTGGTTGTTATTTTTATTTGATTTTAAATAGTCTTTTATTAATTAAATATCATTTGCATTTGTCATTAGATAAGTATTTTGTTAGCTTTTGAAAAAAGATAAGTAATATGCTATTTATTTGAATGAGAAATGCTATTAATCCTTACTTATATACTTCTTATTACTAGTTTTTTATTAACGTGTCTTGCACGTTAATATTAAATATTGAATTCGTCATTAAGCTAGTTTTGTATTTATATATTATTATTATATTATACTATATATAAAAAATTACATAAAATTATTTAGTATAATAATTATCTTATCCATTATAGTTGTTAATTTATTTATTATATTGTCCATTATATTTTTTTACTGCGTTTTTCTAATATTTTATTATGAAATTATTTTTCTTTCTTTTTAATATTAGTTATATATTTTTTATATATAAAATATAATTTTTGTTAACTTTTTTTACATGTGATTATTAAATATTAAACACATCAATAATCATATTTTAGTTATTATTATTATTATTATTATTAGAATAGAAAAATGAAAGTATTTGACATTCCAAATTAAGTCTTTCACTTTTTATAGAGTTACAAATCCTAATATTCATTAATTTATATAATTAAATTAATAATATTAAATTTTGTTATTTTTTGGAATAAATTAATATTTACTATATATTTTGTATCATGTATTTCGTATTTTTTTATTTTAATATTAGTAATATTAAAATTTTTCCTTTCCTTTTAATATTAGTTATTAATTTTTTTCCTTTTAATATGACTTATTTATTTTTATATATGAAAATATAGTCATCTAGTCATAATATAATTAAACTTCCAATTAATGAATTATTAATACTATTAACTAATAATTAAATTATTAAACGATAAAATTAACTAATACAATTAGGTTTTGTATGTGATTATTAGATATTAGACTCGTTATTAATTATCATTTGGTTTTTATATAATTTTTTTTATTAATTTATTTCAGTCTTATTATGATATTTTATTCATAATAAAATATAATAGTGCATATTTATCTCAAATTCTAATAAATTATTAATTTGTCCATCTAGTTTTTTTTATTAACTTGCATTACACGTGATTATTAGATATTAGACTCGTTATCAATTACTATTTAGTTTTCATATAATTGTTTTTCATTTTTTATTAATTTATTTCGTTTTATATATAATATTTTATTCATTGTGAATTATAGGAGTTCATGTTTATTTCAAATTCTATCAAATTACTAATTTGTCAATCATTAAGAGTTATATATAAAATAAAGGTAGTAAGTACTTTACAATCATTTTGTCTATCTTATATTCTTGATAATAATAATAATAATAATAATAATAATAATAATAATAATAATAATGTATAGCAATTATTATGGAATTAAATCACATTTAATTTAAATATTAATAGTTGTTAATTATATTTAATTCTTATATCATACTATGTATAAAAAAACACTCTAAATTATCTAGCCCATTAATTATCTTACTTATTATGGTTGTTAACTTATTTACTATATACAAATTATCTTATCTATTATATTACATATAAATTATTTTTTGTTTTTAATATTAGTTATCTGTTTTTTTATATATAAAATATAGTTATCTATTTATAATATAGTTGAACCTCTAATTAATGAATTATTAATATTACTCACTAATAAATTAAATTATTAAATAATAAAATAAATTTAATTAATTAATACAATAAAAGCTTTCCACTAAATTCCAATGAATTTATTTAAGAAAAAAAACTAATGTTTACCCGTGAATCCAATTAGCTTATATAGTAATATATGCCAATCTGCTATACCTGATAGAATTCCTCACTAAATTAATTCAATAAAAATAAAAAATAGTTATGGAGTTCTAATAAAATTAGACTTCTAATTAATAAATTATTAATTTTATTTACTAATAAATTAAATTACTAAATAACAAATTGACCAAATTAACTAATATAATCAAATTGGTTTTTCGGTAATTTTATCTATCCCCATATTTCCACTTTTATATATAATATAATATACTAACAATAAAATTTTTTTAAATAGATTCGGTCTACTATGTCATTCATAGAATAGTTCAATTACATAATAATATGCATTTAATTATTTTATTCTCATGGGTTAATGAAAATACAATATATATAATATCACTATGTGATTATATTAATTTATAAATCACATAGTAACTGAATTTATCTAAAAATTTCTCACTACTAATAAAAATGCACACATGTTTTTGAATAAAATATTAAATTTTATTATAAAAATAATAATATTTTAGAAGCGAAATATATTTATTTTTTTTGAAGCGAAATATATTTTACATTAAAAATATACAATATCATTATATTTGCCATTTATTTATTTATAAAAAAAGAAAATTGTCCATTTATATATTTTTTTTATTGGTGAAAAAATTTGTCCATTTATGGTGAAATTCACCCGTTATTCTGTTTATAAATGCAGACTAGTGCGTCGATGGATGACTCGGTCTTAAGTTTGATTTCTGTCGCTTCCCTCTATATTTCGCTGTACGAGCGAGAATAACAGGAGAAGTGAGTCGTGACAGTAGAATGGCGACGGCTGCGGAGGTGGCGGTAGGGGAGATATTGAAGCCGCGTACGGACAAGAGAGATTATAGGAGGATCGTCCTTAAGAACTCGCTTGAAGTCCTCCTCATCAGCGATCCTGATACCGATAAGGCAAATTCAGCGCCTCTTAACTTCTGTGAATTTTGTTCTTAATTACTTTTTATTTCGTAAGTTAGACGATTTATTATTTTTAAGTCATGCTGTTCTTGACGGTTCAAGTTCAGAGTGCTGCTTCTATGAATGTTGGTGTTGGCTACTTTAGCGACCCCGTTGGGCTCGAGGGACTCGCTCATTTTCTTGGTACTTCCTATTCCACTTCTCCTCCAATATTGTATAATTACCATGCATGAGATTGCATCCTTAAATTATCTATATCATATTGAAACTTGAAATAAAAATCAAATTTGGGTGCAATCGCAGATAAATTTATATTGTTATCTAGTGTTTGTTGATTAAAGGGAAAAAAAAAACCTTGTCTAGTTGGCTGCCCTGGCTATATGTAAATTACTCGCACATAATAATAAAGTCTCATGAAATTGTGAATCTCAAATTTGAAGTTGGAGACTTATAAAAAAAAGACAGAGGAAAAAGAAAAAAATTTACTGTCATATGGTTGGATGATCCATCAATGCCACAATATAAGACGCATTCACGCCCGTTTTGGAATGTTGTCAGGCTGAGACACAGCGTTATTAATGTCAACACTAATTTATTGTCAATGTATTGTTAATGCAATTCATTCTACGTTATTATATTGTCATCTTATTTTAATCATTTCATTTGATTTATATACATTTTTGCAGAACATATGTTGTTTTATTCTAGTGAAAAATATCCACTAGAGGGTAGTTATTCAAAGTATATCATGGAGGTACATGCTTATACCCTTATAAGGATTCCCTATATGCATGCTATGTTAATCTGTTGCTATTTTTCATATATTACAAACATGAAATATTCAATTGGCCTAATGTAGTTTTTCATGATATTAAAAACATGTCATGCGGCTATTCCAGTAAAATGCCAAATGGTATAACTTGGTTGGGAAGGGAAGAATGGTTTGGGAAAGAATATGAGGGGAATGAAAGGTGGGTAGAGAGTTTTTTTTTCTTATTTGGAAGATATGAGGGAAAGTGGAGGAAAAGACTATATATAATAAAATTGTCTCCTATGCACTAAAAATTTTTGAAATTGGAGAGAAATGAGAGAGTCTTCCTTCCATTTGTTTTTAAAACAAAATTACTTGCTGCTCCTTTTATGATGTTCCATATGTAATTAATAGTAATGAGCAACTATTACATTTGTCTTCTTTTTAGCTTCTACTAATTGTGGGTGTGTATTTATTTATTCCTTAATAATTGAATAATGCCGGCAAATTGTTCCAAGATGTTCCCTTGGGATGAATTGTAATGCAAAACTTTCAATATATAGGCTAGAAGTAAACCCTTGCCTAAAGTTTTAAGTCAATGGGCTGTGGATAATCACATGCATATAATGGTCCTCAGATTTCCATGTGTTGTGGGGAATTAGCATCCATTGCTTTTGACTCAATTTCAAATGTTCTCACATAGCAAGCAAGTTGTGAGGCACTATGTGAATAATGTCTAACATAACTCATGCTTCGTCCAAGTCTGTTTCAAATGCATAACTTTCCAAGAATTGATATAAGCTTGAACTGCTTCTGATTTTTCCTTGATAATGTCTATGTAAGATTCCTTGTTCTTATTTCTAAAGGTTTTTTTTTTCACTTGATTTAATTTTCTTGTGGCACAGCATGGAGGCCGGTGCAATGCTTATACAACTTATGAGCGCACCAACTATCATTTTGATGTTAATAGTGATTGTTTTGAAGAGGCTTTGGACAGGTAAATCATAAACGCTGTCTTTCTTGTTTTACTTGGTGCTAGTTTTTGTAGTATTTCCGAGGATTTTGCATAATGTTAACATGACTCTTTTGTGGTTGAGTACCGTTCAGATTTGCACAGTTCTTTATCGGACCATTGTTGTCAGCTGATGCAACCATGAGGGAAATTAAAGCTGTTGATTCTGGTATGTTTTGCCATTTTTTGTGTACCTTTTTTTGTTTCTTTTCCAAAAGCTAATAGATACCGATAGATTTTTTTTTCCTCATGTAGAGAATCAGAAAAATCTATTATCTGATGCTTGGAGAATGCACCAGGTATCAACTCTCTCCTGGCCATTAGAGCTCCAGCCTTGTCATATTTGTTAGGATTAGGATGCTACCATCATCCTGTAAAATAGATACCTCAAGGCTAGATGGTATTTAGAAGGATGTGGCAAAGAGCATTTACATGTACTTGATCTGATTCCCTAACTAGTTGCGATCTAGTATGGATTATTTCCCTTTATTAGGTCTGTTTTCCACTTCAACTCAACCCAAGTAAGTCTTAAATCTAAACAAGTTGGCGGTTATCTATGTGGATCCTTTTTGTCCACTTCAACCGACACAATTCTTGGCTTTCTATTCCTTTCCAGTACTTGAATCCATTGACTCTATGCACAAGTGCTGTAATAGGTTTATGTTGGTTGACTGAGCCATCTTAGCTGATCTTATCTTGAGTCATTTGACTCAATCCTTAAAATTGCCTCCTCCATAGTCCTCTGGATGCGAACATTTTATAGTCGGTCCAGTATTTTGTTTCTTTGCTTCATTTAGCATTCGTGATCAGTTATTGCAACCTTTTATATTTTTTTTGGCTCTTCACATGTTTTTAAATGAAATTTGATGAGATCTATATCAGAATAAATTAGATCTTTTTTGGAATAAATTAGATGTTATTTTGAATTTTCAGATTTTTTTACTAATTTTTTTATTCTTTAGTTTTTATTTTCATTCGTAACTAATATAATAAGAAAATGATATCTGCAAAATGCTAATTATTGGCTTCTTTCGTAATTTACATTACTTAAGTTTTGTAACGTGAACTCTCTGATTGCAAGTGTGAACTAAACCTCTAGATAGAAGGTGATTATTCACTCTATGGTTCTATGCTTGATCTATAGGTATAATATGACGATGATATCGTACTTATGATTTAAATGTTCAGGCTGTTAGAGCATAGGCCATGACTTGAAAATATTGATATTTGCATTTATGGAATTTTCATTCTTAGCGTTGTTCTGCTTATCGTTATGCATACGAGTAGCAATTATATCACTGGCATAATGAAAATTTTCTCTTTCTAACTATTGCACCATATGCAGCTACAGAAACATCTTAGTGATGAATGTCACCCATATCATAAATTCAGTACAGGTCAGCAAATATAATATGTTCTCTGTTATATAACATTTTGAGATTTTGCTGATGTTTCCATGGTGCATTTTAGTTGGATTGATCTCTACTTCAATTGTGGATAGCCACTTGTGAAAGATTAACACAAATTCTTGCTTCATTTTCCTTTAATTTGAATAAAGAGTTCCATTTGTTGGGAATGTTGCTGCATTTTGCTATTAGTGTTACAATCTTAAATTGTAATTATGATCTTAAGTTTATGGTTTTTATTGTCAAATCGCCAAAACTCTTCTTCTTTGGTTGGAAACAACATTGAGAACTAGATCTATCTCATTCCACTTCATCTCTCTGACATCTTTCCCATGATCCAAGGCTTCTTTAATCCTTCTTTGAATTCTGTATAGGCTTGGGATGGTCCATTCTTTTAAACACCAAAATTGGTTAATTGCAGTACAAAAGAGTAACTAGAAAGGGAGAAAGCAACTCATCATGGTCAATTTGTTTTCCTCTGTTTTGAACTAATGTTGTACAAAGACATATGTTGAACTGATGAAGTTTTTGTACTTCAGAAGTCCCTAACATGCTTCCCTCCCAAGATGGAGAAGGAAAATAAAAACTGCATGTGCATCAAAGCTGTTTTGACTCTTGCTTTCTGTTTCACAACTAGCTTGTATGAAATGCTAGGATTCTTTAATTTCAGACAAGACTATTATAAATCAATAACTGAATTGTTCTGTTATGGATGAGTTAACCAAGTATATTCACAAAGAGATATCTAGGTGCATGATGTTTGCAAATGATGTTGTTTCATTAGGTGAAGCTTTTTCCTTTTTAGGTTAACAAAAAGTTAGGAGTGATTGAGGAACATCCTATAGTGTAAGTGTTTCAATGCTTGTAAAATGCAGCATATGAATTGAAACTTTAGGGGTGGAGGAGAGGTGTTTGAAGTAGCTGGGATGGCATAGATGTCCTATAAAGCTAGAACTTCAGATACCGGGGCTGTAATCTGTATCATGTGAAATGAATGTATAAGGGAGGAGGATGGGGACCACAGAATTGAAGCAGGACGGGTGGAGAGTTATGGTAGTTCTCCAAAATCTCTATTTGACTAGTTGCTAATAGTTGTAGCATCTTGATAAATTTGAACTCGATAAATTTGTGTATTGAATTAAAACAATTTATAAGCATACAGATCTTATATATGCAGATGAGGGAAACCTATTCTAGGAAACTTCCTTTACATATTTACATTGAAAAATATCCCTAAGGTCTAGGAAAAATAATTTCTAAAAGATAGGAGAGATTACAGGCCCCCAAAATCCTGCTAATCCAGCCTATCTCTATTACGACTGTGGGGAGAGCTGTGGGACCTACTACTACTTCAGTGTGAAGGAGTTACTTCAAAAGTGAGCCATGGGTCTCGCCCATGGGACAGGTGGTGGTACATTCTGTCAGTTTTCCAGACAACTATTGAATGGTCAAAGGAAAACATAAACATAAGGCTAGCATGATGAAAATCAGGATTCTGATGTGTATATAAAAATCGATGGATGAACAAGATAAGAATCAATATATCCATATGAAGGGAGGGTGGGGGAGGAAACCAATAAAAGTCTAAAAAAGAGTAGTTGGGAGAAGATTGCTATAGTACACTCATCTATAGTTCAGCAAATGCACCAACATAAAAGGTTGAGAACGTTGAGTTATAAAAGGTGAGAAAGAAAAGGGAAGACCTTGGGTTGTGTGGGGAAAAATGCGAAAGGCAATGTAATGTGATTTTTAAAAGATGCAGCCTAAGCTGGAGAATTGAGGAAAAGGGTCCATATAGATTATCAACTAATTTAGTTTTAAGGCTTAGTGGCATTTAGTAATTCTATCAAGAATTAGGGAAATGAACTATTTAGCAATTAAACCCTAAAAACTTTGTTGGAGCCCTAGGAGAAGAACTGAAATGTCCAGATTTGAGTTTTTTTGCTAGTATTGTATTGCATGTAGTCTGACCTGGTTGAAGTAGTCTATAATATGGCATATTTACAAAGAATTTCCTATTTAATTTGATTTTGATTGAATGATAAGAATTAATTAAATAAAAGTCATTCCTATAATTGTGACATTGAATATGTTTCACAAAACAAAGTAAAATGAAGTTTTAGTTACATTGATGGGAAGAAGATATGAGATCAGGTCTTATCTCATTAATATGCTGAAAAGTGCCTAGCTCTTGTTAATTGACAGGGAGCTGGGAATCATTGGAAGTTCAACCAAAATTAAAAGGGATGGATACGAGACATGAACTTATTAAATTCTATGAAGAAAATTATTCTTCCAGCCTGATGCATCTGGTGATTTATGCAAAGGGTTAGTTAATGGCTGACATTTATGATTTAAGTTTTTTTATTTACATTAATAATTCTTTTTCTCGTGGAGATATTCAGAAAGCCTTGCTGTAATGCAAAGTCTTGTTGAGGACAAATTCCAGGAAATCCGAAGCAATAATAGAAGCTGTACTTCTTTTCCTGGTCAGCCTTGCACATCTGAACACTTACAGGTATTCATACTATTGGTGTGTTTCTATGCTATGCAGTTAAACCTTTGCCATGTTGAAATGGAAATACATGCAATAAAATACATTAATTTTTAAGAGAGTATCTCTTTTATTTGATTATTTCGTATTGCATTTATTTCAGATACTTGTGAGAGCTGTCCCCATAGAACATGGTCACAAATTAAAAGTTGTATGGCCAGTAACTCCTAGTATTCTTTCTTATAAGGAAGGGCCGTGCAGGTATCTGGCTTATCTTATTGGCCATGAAGGAGAAGGATCTGTGTTTTATGTCTTGAAAAGATTGGGTAGGTTTTGTTCATCTTGTGCATGATAAATACTACTAAACCTCATGCCATTTGCACACCATGAAAATTGATTTTGTTATGCTTATGGACTTTTACGAATGGGCTACAGAATACATAATGTTATTGGTTTTTCTTTCTTCTGAAAATCATTGAAAAAAAGAAGAAACACAATAAAATTGCAGGGTGGGCTACAAGATTGTTTGCAGGTGAAGAGGATTGGAATCATGAGTTTTCTTTCTTTAAAGTGACAATTGATCTTACCGACGATGGTCATGGTTAGTATGATTACATTTTCTTCATTATTATTTGACATGCCCATAATTGTAAGCAAAAATATCTATGACCTTTACCAAGCTTACTGTTCAGTTGGGCAGCATGCTCGATGCTTGAATAACCTGGGTTAATCTATTTTATGGACCAAAATTAATTTTGATACATGTAGAACACATGCAAGATACAGTCGGGCTCCTATTCAAATACATTTACCACTTACAACAGTCTGGTGTTTGCAAATGGATATTCGATGAGGTATAGAATTGAAAACATACATTATTTTTGTATAAATTATAAATACATGATACTATTCTTAAGCATTTTGAGTACTGGAAAACAATTATCTTTAAGGCATTATATTCGTTTTTTTGGTTCTTGCATAAGGACTCCATTCATGTAAATGATCCTGGAGAAGAAAATATGTATTTTTGTTCCTTAAGTTATGCTTTGACCAAGGGCAGTAGAATTTCACTGCAACAATAAAATAATGATTCCTAACATAGGATTTCCTTATCCAAAGTTTTTGGAATTGATTTTGTATGGTCATTTAAATTGTCATTCTCTTGAGTATTTGACAAGAAGTGTTTTATTTTTCCAAATTTATAATTGATTCTGAATATTTATTTATTTTTTATTTTTTTTGCTGAAGCTTGTCAGTGTTTGTGAGACAAAATTCCATTATCAGGACAAGATTAGTCCTATCTTTTATGCAACTCAAATTGCATCACAGATGAAGGTATGCTAATCTGAAGGTGACTTTTTTTTTTCTGTTGTTCTTTTTCGTAAATGAAGAGAAAAATAACAGAGGGTGATGCTTGGGAGTAAAAGCATAAATAGAAGAGATGTTTCGAGATCCAGAAATGATAAGGAACATAATAGTAGAAAGCAATATGATGGTTAACAAATGTTAGTTCACATAAATATATAACCCCCTTATAAATCATTCAGAGGCACATAGTATGTTCTGAACTTTTTCTTTTTAAAATATAAGAAATGAAACTCTGCTTTAAAATGTTAATGTTGAAGCCACATTGCAAAAAAGAGGTTATGATTGATCATTGATGGCTGCATTATGTTACAACTTTTCATGATCTTTTATTGTATTCTTTTTATTTCAAGTGAGCAAAAAGTTATGCAGCATTATTTCCTCAATTGGTAAAATTCTTATAGCCTCTGTCCATTGTTCATACCATTATCATTATGTATTGAAGTTCTGATAAGATGAGTTTGACTGAAAATTATATGATACTATACTTTTGATTAATATGGTGCCCTATACAGTTTAAAGTTCGCTGTGCCTATTCTTATATGCCTGATGAAAGCACTGAGACAAACTAGGCTGCAATATTTTTTATGTCTTCAGAGCAATTGGTGGTTTATTTCTGATTCTATCAAAGCTATTGTTTGGGCCTTTATACAAATCCCAACATCAACTTTTCACCCCATCCCAACCATCCTATGGATCCAGTATGTGTTCACATATTCATGCAAATATGCCTGGGAGTATATGTAAGGATATAATAATTAGACAGTATATCCATTTCATTTAACATGTAAAATTTTAAAATGAAATTCATTTTTTCTTAAGAAAAAAGGAAGAGATTATTCATATTAAATTGATTTAATATGTTGCATATACTTGTATGAAAAACTATTTGATTCTTTGGTTTTGTCAATTAAAGAAGAACTACCTGAAAGGTCATTGAGAAACCTGATACATGGCATCAAAGGATATTGCCTCCTGCACATGTACATTTGTGTGTATTATTGTTACATGTATTTGAGCTTCTAATAAAAAAAGAAATGCCAATGCATGTTCTCTTGTTGTGAAATGATGCGTGTGTGTATGATTTTTGTTTCATTGGGGTTCAGGTATATCCTCCAAAAGATTGGTTAGTTCAATCTTCCTTGCCTTTTAAATTCAATCCAAGCACAATTCAATTGGCAATGAATCAGCTTTCCACCAACAATGTCCGGTGAGTTCATTTGAACCTTAAAGTTATAAGTTTGTAAAGGAATGAGCAGTTCACATGTCCATTAATGTAAATCCTTCCCTTTGTTCCTGGAATCTATCTCTAAAAAACTTCATTGCACCCTGTTTTTCCTGTCTGTTTGGATTGTTTCTGGAAGAGATCAAGGCACAAAGTAGCAAATTATACCTTCTGTTCTCTATATAATGCTAGAATAATTAAACACACCATTTTTTTTGTTTCTGCTGCTATTCCAGCAAATCACAAAACTCAAAGCTAGCAAATTTTTTTGTTTATGCTTTCGTAATTGCTTGGAGTAATGTACTTCAAAAATACCCAAAAGTCAGCAATGTCGTAGATCCTAATCTTTATGCATTTAGAATGGCTTCATATTGCTTTTTCTGGATGACTTTTCATAAATATTTTTTTATTCTACACTTCATTCCTCTAAAGATTTTATAAAAACAGACCATGAAGGTGTTTTATTCAGTATTTCCCAAGTCTATGTCATTGCATTGACATAAAAATCTATTTTTCACTTGGTCCATCTTCTGGTTACTGTAAATTCTAGCATGGTCTGTTGAGAGACAAAGTGTTGTAATCATTCTTTTCTATTGGTGTTTTTGGCATCTTGGTACACTATTTCAGTAGCCTCTTTTCCTTATAGCATTGTATTCGAGGAAAATTAGAAATAAAAATAATTAGTACTTCACTGCAGGATGTGACTTTTCCATTTAATATATCCTGAATGTTTCTACATTCTTAAAATTGACCAAGTATTTATTTGCTTCATTTTTTTTTTCCTTTAAATTATACTAAATTACCAACATTAATACTGAAAATTTGAGGCATAGTGTATTCTCTTATAAGCTGCTGTCCTGCAGAATCTTTTGGGAGTCAAATAAATTTGAAGGGAAAACTGACATGGTTGAGCCATGGTACAGTACTGCATATAGCATTGAAAGAATTACAAGCGCCATGATTCAGGTTCGTTTTTGGCTGTTATTTGTGGTTTTTATTGCACAAAATTGATTCTTACATGTTAATTTGGTTTCCTTTTATTTCTCTTACTCAATCAAGTAGATGACTTTCCTTATTATGGTATTATGTTGGAGATATTATTGCTGTCAATATTAATTGCAGGAATGGGTGTCATCTGCCCCTAACGAAAATCTACATCTACCAGCACCTAATGTCTTTGTACCTACCGACTTATCACTCAAGGATGCACAGGAGAAGGTTTGAATGACTTCCATAATATAATATAATAGTATGACTTAATTATGTACATTTTTTTTTTCATATGTGATTTACCAATGAAGCAGGTCAAATTCCCAGCTCTAGTAAGAAAGTCGTCCTATGCATCATTATGGTACAAGCCTGATATAATGTTTACACCCAAGGCATATGTCAAGATAGATTTCAATTGCCCTCATGCTAAGGGCTCTCCTGAGGCTGAAGTTCTCTCTCACATTTTCACTCAATTGTTAAAGGATTACTTGAATGAATATGGTGAGCAAATTTAACGTACATGAAACAAAGAGAAAATTCACATTTGCATTGCTTCAATTTTTTTTCCATCTCAATCACACTGGTTATATTTGATAGTGGAGCTGCAGAGCACACAAGTTTATATGATTTTGCTTTTCCTTACCCATATTTGGTTTCTTTCTTGTAGATGTTTTGGCGGTGGTATTTAGTTTTCATGAAAAGCGCATAACATTTTAACATATTCTGTCACATTTCAGCTTACTGTGCACGAGTTGCTGGGTTGCATTATCACATAAACACATCAGATAGTGGTTTCCAGGTATATTTTATTTTAACTTGTTGGTTCTTATGATAATATATCTAGCTCTTACATACTGATGAAACAAGAAGTGCATGATATCTCAACCACTAATTCTAATGTTGATATCTTTTTTTCTTTGCCAAATATTTAAGTCTTTCATGGAATAAAAATTCCTCTAGAACGTTGAAACCAATAACTTCCTCTTTTTCTATTAAGAGAACTAAAGGTAATCTGAGAAAGTTCAATTTAATCATGGGGGCTGCAATATCCATGCATATAAGTTTTACGAAGCACTTGCTCACTGACATGATTCATTAGGAATAACATTCCCCTGCACTTAAGTTATACTCTGGATTCCATCTTATAACTTTCATTTGCAGTCAAGGATGTTAATCAGGTTCTTATCCTTTATTGATTGTTAAAAGCTTATAGTTTCTGCACACTTCGGCTTTTCAGGACCAATGGCATTGTTGAGTAACCATTTTGTTGACAACTAGTGTGCTCTAGTGTCTGTCTTTCATTGCCTATCTGGTCATAATATTCATAACTCTTTACAATGCTTAATCACAATCTTGCATATGACTCTCTCTATCTAATTGTAGTTGTTCTGTCCATCAAAACTGGTCTATCAATTCAGTTTCTTGTTTGTGCAATAAACTAGATCAGTCTTTGCAGTTTCGAATACAATAGGAGAAATTCTTAGATAGACTCAGTCTACCACATCATCTGTAGATTAATCCAATCAAATAGTTACATGTGTGCATATTGTATTCACATTAACCAATAAGAATAAAACAATTAAATTCATGCCACTGTATGATTGGATTAGTTTACGGATGATGGGGTAAACTGAGTCCACCTAAAAATTTCTCATACAATAGACTTAAAATCTTTCACAATCATCACTCATTGTCATACTAGGATTTCAATATCTTTGATACTAAAAAACCTTGATGTACTGTACCTTAGTTTGCTTTAATAATCCATGAGTTAAAATGTTTTAAACTGCTGGTTCTGAGAAGTAAACATGAGCACTCGGCAAAATCTTTTTGACCTCACTTATTTATTAACATCTCCAACTTCAACCTTTGCAAATACAACATCATAACCAACTTTTCTCACCCTTCGCAGAATCATCCTTTCTATTGCAACCCATTCCCTCAATGGAATTTTTCTATTAAGAGATTAATCAATGGCAATTAATCATGTCCTTCCTCAATAATAGCTTTTCAGCATTATCACCTAACTGATAAATTGAACAGCTTTCATAATTCATGATTGTTTGATCCCATCAAGTTACTTGCATAATAACAGCCATTTTCCTGAGTTTCCAACTTCTTATTGGACTACTTGTGTTCGATTTCTTTTATTTTCAGTTCATTTTATCTGTTTATCAATCTAATTGGAAAAACTGAATTAGAACACAGATTTCCCTATCTTCATTAACATTACCTGATTACCAGTGAGGAAGCGGCGTAATTGAAATTGAGAAAGAAGGGAAGCATGGGATCATATATGATAAGCAAATGATTATATTGCTGTATCAAATAAATAAATCAAGTCAACTTTATTTAATATACACATTATTTATGATCTTGAGACATTTTGTATGCATGAACTATCATTTTGTTTCACTCCCTCTTTTAACATGTTAAATAGAATTGTTCCCTTTTGCAATTCAAATGCTATGTACTAATTCGTAAGGCTTTCAAATAAGTTGATTTTCTGTATTCCTTAAAAACCTCAGAAGACCAAACCCCAGAAGTGACTTCTTTTCCTGTCTAACCAGTTCTCTGACCTGACTGTCTGATGGCAATAGGATGAGGCGTCTCTTTACCAAATGCACTTTACAATGCTGTTGAATAGATGATAACTCCTAGCAAAATCCGGGGTTGCTTTCCTTTTTAGATGCTTCAGCCACTTGTGACCAAGCCACATCACTATATATTTATACATAAACAATTCAGTTGTATA
This sequence comes from Balakata baccata, assembly GCA_949630135.1. NCBI lineage: Eukaryota > Viridiplantae > Streptophyta > Magnoliopsida > Malpighiales > Euphorbiaceae > Balakata > Balakata baccata. The sequence goes on along the minus strand of CATIWF010037987.1, from coordinate 4,980 downwards.
CCGATGGATCTATAGATAGGTAGGTAATTGAGTAATATGAATTCTGGAACCTGTGGAGTGGATTTCAGTTGATGGAAGTATATGACCAAAACTTGCTATAATTAGGAGTTATTTTTGTTTTTATTTGCAGTATTTTCATCTTTTTTCCTTTACAATTCTTGAAAAATGGCCTAGCAAGAAGTACATAAATCAGAAATTCTTATATTTGTTCACATTCTTCTGTCTGAAGAAAATCATGTGATCTACTAGTTGTCTGGGTGTTATTTCTTTCTTTCAGTGCATATTACTTGCGCTTATTAACTAAGTTTTAATGTTTCCTTTGCCCTTATAGGTGACTGTGACTGGTTATAGTCACAAACTGAAGATCTTGCTGGAAACTGTCATTGGGAAAATTGCAAAATTTGAAGTCAATCCAGACAGGTTTACTGTGATTAAGGTAATAACTAAGAACACTTATATGATTTCAACTTTTAGAAAATAATAATTTCAGTCCTTTTCTTCTGAAGGTAATTTTAACATGCTTTTGGGATAAACTGTTTTTGATCTTTCACCCTTCTTCCACTGTCAGTTATAGATAGAAATTTATGATTTCCATTTAGCCAGAAATGCTTAATTTTTGTCTTGTGTAACAATGAAATATATCTAGTAGACTAGTACAACATACTAAATGCAGACTTGCTATTTTCCATCAACAAATATTCTCTTTCATTTTCTTTTTATGAAATTGTCTACTTCAGATTATCTTTATACTAGGAAGAAATGATGCTATTTATTTTTGGAAACGTTAGTATTCTTATACCTCTCCATTTGGGACTCCTTTAGTTACTTGGACAGAAAGCACTCAAAAATTTGTAAAGCGTATTATGGATTAAATTGTGGGAATTGTAGAATATCTTCTTCTGATAATATTTCTAGCTGCAGTAAGGAGGCTTTTCTGGTGATTTTGGATGATAAAATTTGCTTGAGATTGTGCTAGAATTATGAGACATCATTTTCTTCTTTCCTTTAAAAGAGAATAGGCTAACAGTCTTTTACCTTGGGAAAATGCATTTTTCTGCTCCTTAACTTATCAAAATTGTTCTATTGAGCCCTCCAAATGAATTTTGCTCTATTGAACCCACTCCCCTCACGCCTAGGGCCCAAACATGCAAGAAACTTGGAGCGAGAAGGTGGTAGGACTGAACATCTACTAGCATAAAACCATATAAACAACTACGTGTGATCTAACATTGCAAGAATGGTGGCTCTTATACCATATTGAAAATGGATTAGGACCTAACTCACTCCCAAAAGCTAGCTCCAAGAACACTTACAACATGTTGCCAGTGAAGTAGGATACAATACATTACCTTAACGAACACCATTTCTCAAAAAATGTTTGTTTATTTTTTTCCGTCAAATAAGTCCTCAATGGAATCAAAATTAAAAGTTAGAGGGCTTAATAGAATACAATTAGAAGTTCAGGGGCTCAATATAATAATTTCAGCAAGTTCAGGAGCCAAAAAATGCATTTTTCCTTTTATTTTTGTCTCTTTGTCTAGGTAACATGTTCATCAATAGAGCATAAGATGTGGAAGTTTGAATTAATCTCAAGCGGTTCATGGAAATTTGTATTCACAATCTGTTTATAATTCTTGTTAGGAAAAGTTAATAAAGGATTATGAAAATCGCAAGTTCGAACAACCCAACCAGCATGCTAGATACTACTGCTCATTAATACTAAGGGAACAGAAATGGCCTTGGATGGAAGAACTAGAAGTTCTTCGACATATTGATGCTGAAGATTTTGCAAAGTTTCATCCCATGATGCTCTCAAGGGCCTTCCTAGAGTGCTATATATCAGGTTGTTTAGGCTTCACTACTTAAAAGTTCTAGGATTACTATAATTCATTACAGATTTGATATTGTTCAAATTTCAGGTAACATTGAATGCAGGGACGCAAAGTTATTGATTCAATATGTGGAAGATGTTTTCTTCAATGGTCAAAGTCCTATATGCCAACCTTTATTCCAATCACAGCATTTGACTAATAGGGTTGTCAAGCTTGAGAAGGGAATGAATTATTTCTACCCTATAAAAGGCTTAAATCCAAGCAACGAAAACTCTGCTCTAGTGCATTACATTCAGGTGACTACATTTCAACAATCAGTCCCTTCAGTTATATTCTATCTGTTATTCTTGCCAGAAATCATTCATTTTATTGGAACATTACCATGCGGTGATTTATTTGTTCTGGACATTGTTTACTTGGCCTACTTCCCTTAAATGGGGAGGATGAATGCGTATTATCCAGAATGAGCTGATCGATTGTACTAATTAATAGTTTTGAAATTTGAAGTCACTTATTCCTATGACCTTATCTGATTATTTTATTTGGCCAAAAACAGTTAACTTTTGGCAGAGATTTTGATGCAGTTGCTGAGTCATTTAACTGAATTATCTAGGTTCATCAAGATGAATTTACACTTAATGTGAAACTTCAGCTCTTTACCCTTATTGCGAAGCATGCAGCTTTCCAACAGCTGAGAACAGTAGAACAACTTGGGTACATTACTAGCCTAATGGAGAGGTACAAAAAGGTTATTGTCCCTGAAGATTTCATTTAATTTCCAACACCTACAGTAAGTTGAGTTATCAAAATGTCCAGGAATGATTATGGGATTCATGGAGTTCAGTTCATTGTGCAATCTACAGTAAAGGTACACAGCATTTATTTGGCATGTGGCGATTGTTTATGTGACTTTTGGCTATATTTGTTGTTGATATTGTAAAGTGGACAGGATCCGGGACATGTTGATTTGAGAGTTGAGGCATTTCTAAAGATGTTCGAAAATAACGTTTATGAGATGACTGATGATGAGTTCAAGGTGAGATAATAAACAAATATGTTAATATATGATCAGCAATTTTTCTACTATTACTTGTAGTTTTATCATGGATGGACTATTTTGGACATGACATGACACAATTTTATTGCTAGTTACCAAATATGACAGGAACAAACATGCCCACTCGAATGTGATAGCATATAATCTGGTTTATGGGAATGTTAAGTAATGACTAATTTGAATTTACTTGAACACTGATAGCATGCTTTATTAGTTGTTACTTAGACAAGTTATCGAACTAATGTGATGTGACTATAAGATAGTTTGCATGTTAGTCTGAGTTTTGGCCATCAATTAAAATTATGTTGTCATGTATGCATGCAATTAAAAGACATTGTTAATTTTTCCTATCATCACCTCAATTTGTTTTGAGGCTTCATGGTTGCAACTAGACTTTCTTGGTGAATCATCATCTATTATTTTCTATCTTGAAAGGGTTGCTCCTTGCTGCCAATCATTGTAAAAGTACTGATAGCCTAGGCTGTTTTGCAGAACAATGTTAAGGCATTGATTGATATGAAACTTGAGAAGCACAAGAATTTGTGGGAAGAATCTGGATTTTATTGGCAAGAGATTGCTATTGGCACTCTCAAGTTTGACCGCAGAGAACGTGAGGTATGGATTTATCTAGTCTATTTAAATTGCATAAAATATCCGCCTCAAATAAGTATGTAGGGAGAGCTGATGCCCTCTAACTGAGTGATAAAGCTGAGGCTACCTAGAATTGGGTGTCGCAGGTCAAATCCCTAAAATCATCCATCCCTAATAAATATTGTGGATGCAAGGACAGGAGTATATCCCTTTTGTTTTTCATCAAGGTCGTAAAAACCAATCTGGTCAATGAACCGGAAAAGCTAGCAGCAGATTACGAGTTTAAGATCGAACCGGCCTATGTAGTATTTTCATAAAATATAACATGTCTCATATATAATAAAACATAATATGTCTCATATATAATAAAAATAGAGAATAAGTTGTCGAAGATCTTTTATAGTGTACAAGAATAATATAACATGTCTAATATTCTCTTTTTTATTTTTTTTAAAAATCATATTTCATATATTTGTATAACTAAACATTTAATTAATTATTAAATGTAAAAGTAATTTATAATTTGAAAATACAATTAGTCAAAATTTTCAAATTGTAAAAGAAAAGTAATATAAAAAAGAAGTAAGAAAAAAATGTAAAAATGGATGAACAATCCTACATAAATAAGGGTAGGTTAATTGTTTAAAAACATTTATTTCGACCAATTTGATTAGTTTATAGTTAACTCATTTAGTTTTGGGATCAATTTTTTAGTTAAACCGGTTGAATTGGCTATATTGGACCAAGTTTAATAATTAAAATTTTTTTGCAAAAAATTAAAAAAACTTAGAAAACCTGTCAAAACTGGCCAGTTTCCAGTTTTTCCAGTTAAATCGGCTGGTTTGCCGGTTTTTCTACTGGGTTGTTTCCCCCCCGGTTTTGGGGTTTACCTGCCCGGTCTAAGGGTCGGTTTTCAGTTTTCCCGATTGAACCGGCCGGGTCGGTCCGGCTTTTACAACTATGTTTTTTATAATATTGATATTGGTATAGCATCGGCATGGATCATTTCATAAAACATTTCCGTGCTCTTAGAAAATAGCAGGGTCAAGCACCTTGACCGATACCAGCCAAATCTCTAAAACCAAGTCAAGTAGCTTTATATACAAGAGAAGGGAAAAAAAAGGAAAACATGTCCTTATGCAAAAGTCTCTACCTATGAATAGAAACTGTGGATTACCATAATTTGCAAAGGCATGAGGGAAGTCTATCTTATGAATGGCTTGAGAACAGGTTGCAGCACTAAGGCAGCTCAAGAAGCAAGAATTCTTAGATTTCTTCAATGAATATATAAGAAGCGGTGCCCCTCGAAAGAGGTCATTCAGCATACGTGTTTATGGGAGACTACACCTGCAGGAGTATGAGTCAGATGCAGGTGAGCTAGCTCAACCCAACTCAGTATGCATAAATGATATTTTTAGTTTCAGAAGAGCACAACCTCTATACAGTTCATTCAAAGGATGCTCTGGTCAAACCAAGTTGTAACTTGTCCGAATTATCCTG
>CATIWF010037969.1:0-19589 GCA_949630135.1 Balakata baccata | reverse complement strand
TACCGATGGCCTCTTGTTGGGATCGTTACTCTGGAATCTCTGGCCAGAGTGGAACTGTCATGAAGATGGTCTTTAGTGTCATGTCTAATTGAGTAATGAGTCTCAATGACAAGATCTAAAATCACTTGGGCTAGGTGTGACGTAGTCAATCTAGCGGGGGCTGACACATAGTCCATGCTCTGAACCGAGTGGGGTATAGAATGGTGAAAGGACGAGTTGCACATATTTGTTGTCTATGGAAAGGTTCGTAATCAAACCACTGATTTTTTGGTCAATTGGGGATCATGATGTGTTGCTAGATACCGTTCAGGATTTGCTTAAATTATTTGATAATTTAAGTGGCCAACATAACCGAGAACCTAATAGGTCGCACGCTTTGGAGATGTAAAGAATGAGTAAAATGGCTTTGGATGGGATCCAAAATATGAGAAAATTATTTTGAGTCGGTTCGCGATAAGATCGCGGGAAAAAATCGCTCGGGGAGTTGACGGGCCCGTGCGGGCCCGCTGGCCTGGCAGGCCTGCCGATTGGCCCGCCAGGCAGGCCAGCTGGGCCTGCCCAGCAGGCCCAGGCGGGCTGCTACGTGTGCCAGCGCGCAGCAGCTGGCCGATTGGCATAAATTGGCCTTAATGGCCAATTTACTATTTATGTAACTCCACTTTCTCCTCTCATCAATTTAGATCTACTTTTCTGATTTTCTTTGGGATCTAAAAGACCCTAAAAGACAGAAAGTAGACAAGGAAAAATTTTTGGGAGAAGAAAAATTTTTGGAGACAACAAGAAAATTAAAGAGTTTAATTTTCTTCTCATATGAACATACACCATTGCTAGCACTTTGAGGAATGTTCAAGCCATCTCCCTAGTGGTTTCATCCTCTAATCTTCGCATGGATATTGTTAGAGACAATCCTATATTGGATTGTTGTGGTTTGCTACAACCCAACAAAGTGAGAAGTTGAAAAAAAATCAAGAAATTATAAAGGTATAAATTCTGAATTTTCTTTGGTTAAATTAGTTTTAATTGGCACATGAAAATCTTTTGATTCGGGTTTTGAAAATTTTTATTTTCCGCTGCGTTATATGTATGTGATACATGATCAAAATCCTTCACAAGAGTGAAATTTTCCATAATTAATTAAGTTAATGGACCAATAGGGAGAGAGATTAAGCTAATTAGTGAAACCCAAACACCTTAATTTAGTATAAAAGTCAAAAGTGTGTCGAAATTTCACCATTTCTCCAAATTGTCATCTTCGTCCCCCCACTTTTCTCCTCCCTTGGCTGACCACCCCAACCTCTTATAACCCTCCATTTTTGCTTCTATCAAACTTCTAAAAGTGTGAAAAAGAAAAATTAAAGAGAGAGAAACCAATAAATTAGAGAATTTCCACCATAAAAGAAACCTAGAAAGGAAGAAACGAAGGAAGAAAAGAAGAGAAAAGGAAGATTTTTGGAAGTGAATTTTGGCCACCTTCGAGGATCATCAAGGTGAGTTTGTTCTTCTTAAATTTAACCCTATTCCATCAATTTGAGACCTTTGTAATTGATTGTTGTGATTGGAATTGTTAGATTAGGGTTTGTGTGAAAGTTGTGTAACTTGTGTTGAGAAGTGTTGTTTTGAATAGAAGTGATGGAATTGAGTTTTGGGTTGATGTAAATGATGAATTTGTGGCTTGAAAACTAGGGGAATAAGACTTATGAAGATGTGAATGGAGTTGCCTAGTGAAGGGAAAGTTAAGAGGAAGATGTTTAAACATATTTAATAGTGATAGTGTGACTAGAAGATGATGGACATTATGGAAAAGGATGCTATGGGGCTATTTTGTTTGTCCTAAATGGAGGGGATGACATTCGTTTAAAATGAACACAAATAAGATAAAAAGAAGAGGAAATAAAGTTATGGAAAAGGGTAGATGAGCATTTGGAACACAACATATTATTTATGCATAAACAATGGTTGAATGTGTCATTTAGTGAAATATTATTTTTCTTTTTGTTAAGGCCAAATAAGTAGCCACTAAGAGGTGGACAAATGCAAGAAAAATGTCATCTAATAAGAGAAGGAAATAAAGGAAAACGAGAAGCGTTGAGGCTGCCTAGGTATGTGCATCTTTCATAAAAATCTTACATTCTATAATATATATGCTATATTGTGTATAATGTGTGTTGGTGCATGTAAATCGCAATATAGTGTATTAAATTGTTGCCCTTATAATTTTGTGGTATAATGGTATGAAATACTAAGTCTTATGAATATGTATATGATCTGGAAATTTTAGGCATGAACATAAATACATAAGGTCATGAAATTAATTAAGTAGCAATGAAGACAATAGATACCCTATCACATATGCACTAGAATAGCCTTAATAAAATTGATCTTAATATGGGCTGTGGACCTTGGATTGGCATGAAACTAATTGGGTATGATAGCTAACACATAGTGTCAAAAGTGTTGTAAATAACACTAGTTAGAATTTGGCTTCCAACTAGACCAAAAATTGGCTACAAAATTTCAAATCAAAGTGAACCAAGAAAATCTTATGCATAGATTGATTGAACACTACTCCGTAATTTGACCATAACTTTTGGTAGATACTTCTGATTACCTTGATTCTTTTTTTAAATTCAAGCTAGATAATGAACTAAAACTTTGTAGAATACCATAATGTCTGAATTAGATCAGAAATGGGCCAAAATTGAGGTCCAAGCCCAAATATGGAGTCTGCCATGAGTTATAAACTTGTATTTTGGGTATTTTTCATATGGAGTGATTAGTATATGTTAATTGATGGGAAATTGGTTTATGTGAATATGTGGACATATGATATATGTATATATGATAACAAAAAAATAATAAATAAATATTAAAGCTCGAATACACCTAGCCGTGAAATAGAATAGTGGATAGTTTAGCATGCCAATCAATAAAAAAAATAGAACGTACGCGATAAAGTTTTATTGAAGTCAGTAATAGCGCTATTAAAAAGAAAGTCAGTAATGGCAATGTTAAAAAGGCCGGTAATGACATTATTTAAAAAGTCGGTAATGGCAATATTAAAAAAACCAGTATTGCAATATTATAAAAGCCTTATTGACAACCCCATATTCCTATTAATTAGTTTAAACATGGGTGTTACGGGCTAGACCCAAAAATAAAATAAAACAAAATCAAAACAAGTAAAAATAATAACAGTCGGAATAAGGTTAAAAGTAAATTAAAGGATAGTATGAATATTGTATGTATATGGAATGTGACATAATGATTTATACATGTTATGAATATATGTAAATGTATATAAAGTAATATATAGAATTTTATTTATGATGTATGTAATATATATATATATATTTATGGCATGAATGAATGCATGTGAATATAAGATTTTTATCTTATGAAGCACCACTAAACTAGTAGTTTAACACGGGTATTTTTCCCTCGCGCAAATACTAACATTTTGAGAACGATAAGTTAGCTATCAAAAGAAGAAGGGAATCCCATCAGAAAGCGGCTAGAAGCCTTAACTTATTTTGGTATATTTGATTAAAGCTTTGTAAAATATTATCAAAAACTTATTTCATGTAGTTTAAGTATTTTGGGGTATGTAATACTAATGTTGTAACGTTCGCTAATTAGGGTTGCATTGGAATAAATAAATTATTTCGAGTGAATAATAAATAATAAGTAACTCAATTAAAATTTTTTAATAAATAAAATTTATTGATATAATTAATTTAGTTAAAATGGAATGAAGTGATTAGATTGTTTAATTGAGTTGATTTGCGAAATAATAATAATACTAATATTAATAATAACAATAATAAAACTAAAAACAAAAAGTGACAGACAAAAAAAAAAGGGACTCTCAGGGTAAGGATGGCACAACTGCCCACTTTTTATTTATTTTATTTTCTTCCTCTTCTCATCCATATTTCTTCTTTTTTCTCTCAAAATCCAATTACAAATCATGCATTTTGGATCGGTAAGTGAATTGATCTTTACTGAATTGATTATAGATAGATTAAGAGTTGATTATTGGTGTTGTGAGTAAACTTATTTCTTCTTATAATTCTATTTTTATGTCAGAGATTAGGGCTTTATTTCCATGCTGTTAGAGGAAAAATTTTAAGAAGTTATAAACATAAAAGTTGTAGATTTATGTCTTATTTATATGTTTTTGAAACAGTTTTGAATGTTTTGGTGTGTATAAAGAGATATCATCAGATAAGTGTTACTGGTTCCCAACAGTGTGCCAACAGATTTTAGTCTTGTTTTTATTTATTTTCACCTTGTTAGAGGCATATTCAGTGGAAGTTTAAAACATAAAAGTTGTATATTTACATGTCCTTTATCTGTATATCAAATTTCAGGCTGATATTCTTGGTGTAGATTGAGTTATTGTGAAGAGATTGATGACTGTTCCTTTGATCATAATTGTTTTCCTGGTTACAACAGTTTATTTGTCCTTATTTTTGAGGTTTATGTAGTCCGAATTAACCAAAGAGTAAAACATACAAATTTTAGCTCTATATCTTAGGTTAATTTCTATAAAGACCTTACCTTAATATGTTGAGTATTTTATGAGTTTTGGTTAAACTAATGAGAACTGGTCGGGTTGTTATCCTGTGTTAGATCAGTTAGACATTCTTTAGTGTTTGAGGACTTTAGAGGCAATATCAGATAAAATTGTAAACATGAAAAATGTTTCAAATTGACCTCTCTAAGTGCTATAAATTTTGACAATAATACAACTTACACGTTATAAGAAATGGAATTTTAAAGAATGAGTCTCAAAACTGTCTAATGACAGAAGACAAGATAACATTTGAAATTGTACTAAAAATTGTATAATGGTTCAAAAATTCTGAAATTTTAATATGTTATAGTGTATGTGTTAGCTTTAATCAGAATTAAGAATTACATAAATTGGATAAGTATAAAAAAAGTTATAGGTTAAAGAGTGGTAGGAGGTCATACTGCCACTTATTAGAAATTATAAATAATTGTTTTAAAACAAATTGTGAATAAATATTTTATCAATGTATTAATCAAATATACTTTCAAATTAAGTTCGCAATCTATGGGAGATCCTCAAGAGCCACAAGTCCTATAATTATTGGAGTTTGTAAAACTTTATTAAGGTTTGTACATAACTACATGTAGATTTAATTGAATGTTTGGTGTTTAGGATTGCATTAGTTCAATGATGAACATGTATATTTTGATCAATGAACCTGTAAGTTGAAGATGCTGAATTTGCATTGTATTGAATGTATTTATAGGTGCTTGTGAATGTTGTAGGGTATATATATATGTTCCACTTGGGTGAACCATAGAGTGCTTATGTTGTGATTTTCTTATGAGTTTTAACTTATGTATAATAAATGATGTGATGAAATTAATTATTTTACTATGGTGAATTGTTAAGAGGATAAGGTCCAATTACTCTAACTAGGACTAGAGCTAGGATAGATGGCATGCCATTGAGGGAATTTGGTACACTTAAGCCTGGAATTGGCCATCTCGGAGATGAGACATATATTGGAGAGTATGTCCGGAGTGACACTTTCAAAAATATTAAAATGATATTTTTCTCAAGCGGAGTTCCTAGGTAACTCGGAGTAGCCTTAGTGTCCGTATTCAATTTAGTTCGGTTTCGAGTATAAGGGCAAAACAATAATAACATTCCAATTTCATAAGTATAAAATAAGACATTATGGAATAATTTATATGAGTTAAAGTATGTTATTCTATATATGAAAGATTGTGTGGTATTGTGTGATGTTGAAACATGTGTATTGGATGTGGTGATATATATATGCTTATACATACATAATTATTCATAAATGTATATATTTTTCATGCATAGATGAAGATTAAAACTATATGTTATTATGTACCACTAAGCATTTTATGCTTAGCGTATGGATGTTGATTTTCCATGCAGATTGAAGATAGGGGATCAATTGCTGACTAATAGAAGAAGCCCAAGGAGAAAAGTTTAGGACAAACCTATTGGGGATGGTGATACAACTATTTCATTTTGTTATTTTTCTTTGGGTGGGAATGTAAATATTTTAAATTTTAGATGAATTTTTGTATAACTCTGACCAGGTTAAGGCATTTATTTTGTAATGTGAAAAAAAAAAAAAAATATATATATATATATATATATATATATCTTATGCATATTCAAAATTTACTCTATATTTTGAAAAGTCATCATGGCCATGATGCAAAAGTATTTTTTTTTTTAAAAAAAGAAAATATATGTTTTACCTTTTTTTAAACATTATAGTACATTTCTATATAGTTGAGGTATATTCCTTAATTATATGGTAGGGTGCTACATATGTTATATGTAATAAGATGGGAACATGAAAGAATGAGATTAAAATAAGAAGATGCTTTGATATAAATGCTCATTTCTCTACCTGAGAACTACTTTTAGGGCAGATGGTGTACCATAAAAGGGATAAGCAATACATATCGATGAGATGTATGAGTGAGGATCAAGATTAATAGCTCTAGTCTGGGTGCTCCTGTTCCTGGTACTCATATTTATTATACTCAGTCAGGTTAGCTAAGCTTGGGTATGAGCAAACTTGACTTGAGAAGCTCAGATGAACACATATACAGAATGAGTAGGATGACTAGCTCTTGACTAAGTGCGCCTAGTTCACACCTCATATTCGGCCAGTCTGGAAATGAGGTTTGGGCCATTTGTCGAAGTTATTTACTTAAAAAGAAAATGAATAAGACAGACAAGGTTGATAAATAAGAGATATTAATGATATAGATAATGATAAAAGTATGAGAAATGTGATATGACATGAACATGATCACTGCATGTATTTATTTAATACGTCATTTCTCTATTTTTCTTAAACATGATTTATATGCTCATATGTCATGATAAATTTATGTTATGCATTTGTATGATTGCATGAGAAAATTTCAATGTCTATATATACCACTAAGCTAGAGATAGCTTAGCGTGAATTTTTCTCATGCAAGTTCAGGAGCCTGTAGATAGTAAAGTTGAAGTAGAGAAAAGAAGCTAGTGTCCATATCTAGAGAGGACATTAGTGACCCAGTCTGTTGGTCTAGGCCATAATATTTTGTATTTTGTATAAACATGCATATGGGAATAGTGATAATGACATGTAATACAATATCATTTATGATATATATATTGAACATGTATGAGACCTAGAGCCTAAAATTAAATGATGTATATAATATGGAAAAAAATATATAGCCATTAATATATAAACAAGGAATGTGTATGAATTTGATATATAAGATGATAATAAACTAGATATAAGATAAGTATAGATAGTGATATTCTATCTATAAAATGAGATTGTTCCCATTATAGAGTGATATAATGGGCATAGTCCTATTATATAGGTGGGGTATCACACATCCACGTCAAATACATCTTCTACAAGTAGACAAGCGTTTGAGTGGAGAAGAAACATATATCCAGTAGAATAAAAAACAAGTTGTTCCAACATATATGCTACGAACAATTAGTACCTCGTTTGAGTCTGGAATTTGAAATTAACCTTGATTATGTTCATCTAAGGTGAAGATACAATGTTTTTGTTGGATTAATTGCATAAAATGTAGTTCTAAGTACAAGAACTCCAATTTTTCGCACAAAAAAGAACCCTAACACATAAGATATTATTTGTTTATCTATACAGTCGGGAACGACATGTACTCCAATCGAGAATGACATGGCTATCAACCCTTTATCTATACAATTGAGATAGTGTCGAAATATTCCAAATAAATCCATTACATTTATTATTTATAAATAAATGTATTGTATTGTATTGTATTTATAAATTTTAATATATTCATCTCTACTCTAATTTACCATTATATGGTTAAATAACTCAAATATTTTACTAGACAATGAGACTCGACCATGTGTTAAGTTACATGGTCGAGAATGGTAGTACTAAAATTACACTCAAACTTGCCTCGCCTGGAAAAATAATACAAATATAAATTTTTATAGTGATTTTCAGCAATTACATGTACCAACTCCAATTATTATAAATAATTATTTTTTTCCATTTCAATTACACATGAAAAACATAAGCATGATTTTTGTTTATTTTTCCATTTTTCCCATGGATGCCAATATGTGCGCAAAGGCCTAGACTCCCAATTATGAGACATAAATCCGTAAATTGTTGGATTAAAGACTTCAAAAGGATTTGGAGATCCAAATGTTAGTCTTATTAGCATATGCTTTGAATCTATTGGTGTCTGCTCACCATTTCCATCCCATGCAACTTTTAGCCACTTCAACCCTTCGTCAATGCTATTTATTGTAATTAAAGAAACGCCTAAGAAATAGGTTGATAATTCACATCCTTGTTTCGCTACTTTTTCGATGAAGCTGAGATCTTTTTCTAGATTATAAAAGAATTTTAGGCACCCAAAATAAAGAACGGAATATTTATTATCTATCTGGACACAAAGTCACATAAACCTAGGTGACAGATGTCATGGTAGATTCCAAAGTGCTATTATTAAATCAACCTTTTTAAGCACAACATAGTGCTTAGCAGCCATATTGAAGCACTTACAACACAAAGTAAAATTTGTTGTTGTTTTTTTGTCATTTTATATGTGGCGGAAGTACTCAAATTTCTGTTAATAAGTAAATAGGAAGAAGATTTGTGATGATATAATCCATGTCAGTGGAAAAATAGACCAAGGAGCGGAAATGAATTCTAACTTAGGATAAACAAATTAGTGATGATTTTACAGTATGCATTTTCTCTTTGTAAGTACTCAGTAATCATCCTTATTCATAAATGATGTTTGATCTTTCCAATAAAAAATGAATTAAATAGGTTTCATGATTAAAGTATGTACTACTTTTGTGGAAGACGAAGAGTTTTAGCTAAATAAAGGGGTACACGATAGTAGGGTAAAGCCTCACTATAGCAGACTAATTACTGCTATGCAAGGGTGTGCTACTCAAACTATAACACAATAAACCTTTAAATCTGCATATGAATTAAAATATTTTCATATTATAAACTATTCTGAACTTTCTTATCATGAAACATAATAAAACTCATCTAACGTCATGCTTAAATTTGTGATACCATAATCATAAACATGATTGAAAAATGTTCTAGGCTAGATACACCCAAATAAAACCTTATTAAACAATCCAAGACTGAAAGGAAATTTAAAATCATAAAATTTATTATTATATATCCAAAACTACCCAAATATGAGTAATAAATAAATAATGATAAAATAATGCATGAAGTCCAACCTTAAGGTCACAATTGATCTGCTCTGACAAAACCTCGAGCTCTTCATGTATCAACTTCCTCTACAGCTCCAAGACATGCGTGTAGGAAATCCACATGCTAAGCTACCAAAAGCTTAGTGGTATATATAAGTATAATAATTCTATCACACAAGTCATGGCATCATAAGCATGTAATATCATACACATGATCATGTAGTCGTACTAATATTCAATTCCATCATACCTCATATATAACATGGCACGCATATACATTTTTAATGTATGAGCGTACATGGTAGTGAAAGCTATTTGCATCTCATTAAACTGTAAGATCTCAATCACCATAAAACAATTCATCCCAATTATTCAAATCAATTATGATTAATAGATCAAGATAACTTTTATTTAATTGCCCAATACTCTATACTTTGACTATTTGGACACAAGTCATGAATAGGAGCGCTCCTTTGGAGCTTGAATCACCCTATCCATTAACTGAGTTCATATAAGCTAAAAGTCAAGTACACTCCCTAGAGCTTCAGCCAACTTGAGAAAAAAAGAGTTGTTGCTAGCAAAAAGAATCAAGGGTGCTCCCTCGGAGATTGGACCACTTTGTCCAAGTAATACTATTTTGAGATAATTCATGTGGTACTAAAATAACCCTGAATGGCATGTCATCGATCCTATAGGTAGTGCTAGTATGAGTAAATGGGCATTTTTAGTCTGTTCTATAATTGTTTGTCTGTTCTCAATATATATTCCATATGTATACATGATAAAACTTGGTATGATTCATATATTTGTTTCTTACCATGGATTCTCCCATGTCTAGAATAACTAAATTCCATGAGTATTACATGTCATTTATGCTTAACCAACATCATAAGAAATGTGTGCATACATGGCATGGTATATAGAAACAATTATAACACATTTCAGCGCATTACAGTATGGTCATGGGCATAACACATGGCAGTCAGGGCCGTGACAGTCAACCTAGTGGTGACTCTAGTGGTGATCCTAGTGGTAAATGGTTATGTACCATTCTGGAACATGATTCACGAGCGTGATAGCTATAGTCATGGTCGTGATTTTGGATTTTCAACCTATAAACATCTTTGGACAGCATATAATCATGCCAAAATAATATACAAGGGTTCTATGGTGGTCCAGTGCCACCCAACCTAGCAACACTCAATTTCAACATGCCAAAACATGCTTTTCAAAAATCAAAGCTCATCCAAATCATAGAATAATCAAGCTCTTAACTAAAAAGGTCCTCTAAATCAAGAATTTATTATCTCATTAGCATGCCATACTTAAACTTCATCATAATTTCAATTACCCTTACAAGCTTAATGTTTCCATCTCATGCCATTCAACATACTTGTATCCATACTTATAAGTTACAACTTGTAAGCCATAAGCCAATAAATTTGTCATAACATCTACCTCATGTAGCTTACCTTTATGATACAGATAGACCAATTCTCAAATTATGCCATTATAGACATGACCATACAACACTTACCATTTCATTGGATTTCAATATCTTATTGTCAATAGAGTCACTTAATCAACATTAAACATGGTATCATAATCAATAACATGGCATAACTCTTAAATATCATTAAGTCATCACTTAATTTATTCATTTAGCATCCCAATTCATCAAACACATCGAATTAAAATGCATATATGTACAGACCTGAAAATGGAGCTGTAATTACCCTTGCTAGGACTCTCTCACTCGTTGGTGGCTTCGTCACTGTTACCTTCCTCGGCTAACATGAAATTAATACTGAAAACAACATTAAATCATGTCTAAATTGAAGTTCTACTAGAAATAATATAAAACCCCAAATCTGAAAATCTAAACCCTAGGTGGGATCCTTCAAAATCATGTTCTAAACCCTCAAATCTTAAGAAGTAACTCTCTATAAGTGGAAACCAGTGAAAACTAACCTTGTTAGAATGAAAATAGGGATGGAAGATGAAGGGTTTGGGTCTCCCTTGCTATCCACTATAAAACTCACAACTCAAGCTTAAATCCTTGATTTTCTAGTTTAATCTTTTTTTTTAGCTTACGGTTTAGTGTTTTTAACTCAAGAATTGAAAGGAAAAGGGTGGAGAAATGGCTAGAATGAAGCTCTAGTCTCTGGGAACAATGGCCAGGGTTTTTGGTCTTTGTTTTATGATGAAAAACCATGTTTTTATGTATTTGTTAGATTTGTCACACATGTGACACTCAACAATGATGCTAAAATGCATCACGACGATGTTCATGGCCAAGAACACAAGAGTCACAACCGTGAACATCACTCGGACTCTCTTTTTCATCATTTTCACATAGATTCTTGTCCCAAAACCCATTGTCACTTATATGACACCCATGTAAAAATATTTCATAAAATTCCAAGCCTTAACTAGTGGGCGTTACATTTCTCTACCCCTTAAAGAAATTTCGTCTTGAAATTTACCTAATGCACTGTCTCTAAAAAGATGCGAGTACTTGGCTCTTATAATCTCTTCACTTTCCTATATGGCCTTTCTATAGCTTGATTCTTCCATAAAACCTTGACCAATGGTACTTTCTTGTTTCTGAGTTTTTTGACCTCTCTAGCTAGAATCTAGACTAGTTCCTCTTCATAAGTCAAGTCCTGTCTCACCTCTATACTCTCTACTGCTAGAATGATATGAGAAGGGTTCGACATGTATCTCCTTAACATAGAGACATGGAACACACTATGAATCTTGCTCAACACTAGTGGTAGAGCAAGCCTGTAAGCAACTAATCTAATCCGCTATAAGATCTCATAAAGCCCAAGAAATATCAGCTTAGTTTACCCTTGCTTCTAAATCTCAACACTTTCTTCCAAGGGGAAACTTTAAGGAAAACATTGTCTCCAACCTCATACTCTATATCTTGCCTCTTGAGATCTGCATATGACTTTTGCTTGTCTGATGCTTCCTTGAGTCTATCTTGTATAATCTGAACCTTTTCCTCTATTTCTTGAATCAAGTCTACTCCCACCAGCTTCCTCTCACTGAGCTATATCCAACATAGAGGGGTATGACACTTCCTACCATACAATGCCTCATACGAAGCCATCTAGATACTGGATTGATAGTTGTTATATGCAAACTCTATCAAAGGTAGATATATGTCCCAACTACCCTCAAATTCAATGATACAACCCCTCATCATATCCCAAGGATCTAAATAACCCTCTCTGACTATCTGTCTATCTGTGGGTGAAAGGTTGTACTGAAGCTAAGCTTAGTCCTTAAAGCATTCTGTAGACTAACCCAAAATTGTAAAGTGAACCTAGGCTCCTTGTCTGACACAAAGGAGACTAGTGTGCCACGAAGCCGTAATATCTCACTAACTGCCAGTCTACTCAAGGAGTAATCTCCCCTAATAGGTAAAAAGTGAGTGAACTTTATGAGTATGTCCACAATAACCCAAACGATGTCATGTCTCCTGGGTGTAACCAGTAACCCAACCACAAAATCCATGGTAATATGCTCCCATTTCCACTCTGGAACAGTAATAGGCTGCAATGAGACCTGATGGAACCTAATGCTCTGCCTTGACTTGCTAACAGGTTAAGCATCTAAAAGTATAGTTTGTGATGTCTCTTTTCATACTTGTCTACTAGTATTTCTTTCTCAACTCCTGAAACATATTATTACTTCCTGGATACTTAGCATATTTGCTCTCACGGGCCTTCTGAAAGACTCTGTCTCAATTCATCATTGGGAACTACCAATCGCTCCTGATAATACAATCCACCATCTGCTTGTACTGTATACCCAGGTCTCTCCCGCTTAGCAACCAACTCAGGTTTCATAAGAAGCTGACTGTCATGAGCTTGTGCATCTCTAATCACCTGGTCTAAAGTAGGTAAGATGTACAATTCAACAACCATCTTCTTACTCAAAGCATCGACCACTACATTGGCCTTGCTTGGGTGGTAGTCTATAACATAGTTGTAATCCTTAATCACCACAAGCCATCGCCTATGTCTCAAGTTAATTATGTTCTTTCTGAGTAGGCAAGCACTTAAGACTCTTATTATAGGGTGGACGATTAATGTTAGTTGACTGTATTTATATCATGTTTTAGTTTATCCATAACACAATAAGAGTAAAACTTAATACGAAACGATAAGCATTAGCTTACCATAAAGGGGCTCTAGCCTTCCCCCTCCCCCCACTTAAAAAAAATATATAAATAATACGTTTAGATTTTTTATTTTATAATTGGATTCCACTATCTCCAAAAATTTATTGCTTTATGTTGGATAAATTACATAACTTTTAGCTTCTTAGACATTTTATGTGCAGGTGAGCTAACAAAGTTCTAGGATTGAGCCATATTAGGTATCTCTACATCATTGTGTTCTTGTTGGTTATGGGAACAGACTTGTAAATTATCATGTGCTTTAACATGTTGCATCTTAGAGGGCACATCTGCCACAAGAGACGACACCTCAGGAATTGGCTCGTCATACTTGCTTGCTGTTTTTTATGCCACTGATTTCCTATGCCATACCTTGCGTGTTCTGGAGCAACCTCTTGATGAATTTCATTTAATCCCAACGTCTGCATTGTCATGAGCATTTTGTTTAAGAGCATTCAATCGACATGAGGAAGAAGTATGTCCCAAAGATTGACATATAGAACAAAATAGGGTTACATTCTCGTAAGAAACATCTATATCAAGAGTAGAACCCTCACAGTCAAGGAGAATATTAGCTTCAAAGGAAAACCAAGGTCAATGTCAATAAGAACCCAAGCATAATGTCCCAAGTCTCCTTCCAATGTTGCTTGGTCAATGCGAAGAGGTATACCAATGTTTGTAGCAATATCCACGAGAATTTAAGGGTCCCATAATTCCCATGGAAGACGATAGAACCTTGCCCGCACCTGAGATGTAGTTGTTTTTTGTTTATAAGGATCAAACCCTGAATACCATCATTGTAACCGTAGAATACCAGGTTTCAGAGTGATAGATCCTCACCCCTATACCAGGTCCTTTTCCTGTTCCGAAGATAGAAGCATATGATAAAAACCTCTACCAAGCGAAATCAATCTCCATTGTTGTTTCAGACCCCAAACCGAAGTTAAATGCTCCTTCAAAGAATTAAAAGTCCATGGAGAATCTCCTTTGTTGAGAACAATAAGAGCATTCAAGTTGTTTTGACATAAATCCAATCGTTTTCGATAAATTTCAAGGTTGATCTTTACCGTATGTAGAGAACCAGGCTTAGGGACTGCAAAAGATGTGGAAATTGGCATTGTTAGACTAGGAACATATAAAGCCTTTGCATATAAAACTTTGCGTTAGTAATCCTTTGCATGAGGATTAACGTTCAATGGATTTGCAGAGGAGCAGAAACGGAATAAATCCACATGGCCAACATGATCAGCATGAGAAGAAACACGGCCATAGCCATTGGGGTGGAGAGTGTCCGGAGGCATTAGGGTTTTTCTACTCCTTCCAAGATTCATTTATGGGAATTTTTTGAAGGTTTAAGAAGTTAAATATTGATATAATTCAACATAAATAAATTAAAATTAAAATATTAATTAACCATAAACAAAAATTTTTAATACAAAATATAATTAAATTTTAAAAAAAATCTAACAATTTTAAATAAATTGGTTAATTCAATGAATTTTCGATTAAGTTCAAAAGTTAACTGAATTTTAGTCAATGCAAGTTATGTTAACTGGTAACCGACCAGTAACACGGGCCACATCAAAATTAGTCCAACGAAAGTTTCCTATTGGAATTGCAGAAGGCTAGGTAATGCCAATACGCAACGAGCCCTCTATAATTTTTGTAAAGAACATAGTCTAAATGTTTTGTGTTTATCTAAACCCAAGGTCAGCTTTGATTCATTGCATTACTCTTTTTGGCGTAGTCTTGACTTATGTTTTATTGCTTGGAATGTTGGAACTCTGCCTTCGTTATGGCTCCTTGTTTCTAATCGTATTGGTGCAAGGAATGCTACTCTTTTTTCTAGTTTATCTCAGCGTATAACTATTCATTTTCAGCAATCATCATCTATGGTTTATGTTATATGTGTTTATGCTAGTGTCTTTTGTATTCATCAACGATCTTTGTGGCCTGAGTTGTTGCATCTTTCACACCTGATTTCTTCTAGTTGGTTTGTCATTAGAGATTTCAATGCTTGTTATGGCACGCATGAAAAAACTGAACGGCCTCCATTAAGAAGATCATGTATAGAATTTATTGGAGCTATGGAAAATTGTAATCTGTCTACAATCAATTCAAAGGGAGGATTTTATACTTGGAACATTAATCATAGAGGTGAAAATAGAGTACAAATCAAACTTGATAGATCATTTTGCAATGAAAACTCACTGATGGAGTGGAATGCTATAGATTGTCATGTTCTTGCTTGCCACAAATCAGATCATAATCCACTTTTGCTTGTTCACACTAAAGACCCTATTAGGTTCCACCATCCTTTTCGTTTTCTTACTATGTGGGTGGATCATGAAGATTTTTGTAATACTATTCAGACTTTGTGGTCTTCTTGTTCGATAGCGAGTACTCCTCAATATGTGATGCAACAAAAATAAAAGCTTCTTCGTCCTTTCGTAAGAGATTGGAATAAAAGAGTTTTTGGTTTTGTTGACTCCAATATCTCTAAAACCAAGCATGACCTTCTTGCTGTTCAAAATGAGATGGAGACTAATGGATTCCTAGATAATCTCCATTGTCTAGAAATGTCACTTCATCAATAATTAGAGCAACAATTAAAACATAAGCATACCCTCCTTAAGGAAAAAAGTCGTGTTAAATGGTTGATAGATGGTGATCGCAATTCGAAGTTTTTTCATTCTCTTCTCCAAAGGCGAATACCTCATATGGGTATTCATAACATGATGGTTGATAGGAGCTTGGTAATGAACAAGACGATCATAGCGAATCACGTTAACTTTTATTCGAATTTGTTCAGTAGCACAAATTCCAATTGTAATTTGTTAGATGCGGCATAAGTAATTCCTAATTTAGTCTCGGATTCGGATAATTATTCTCTTTGCAAAGTCCCCACCTTAGAAGAGGTACATAACGTAGTTATGAGTATGGATTCTAGCAGTGCCCCAGGTCCTGATGGATTCACAAGTTTTTTTTATCAAAAGTGCTGGAATATTGTTCGTTATGATGTTTATTCAGCTGTAAAACATTTTTTTAATAACAGGTAGTTTGATTGAAGGCCTCAACTCCAACATTATGACCTTGATTCCGAAATTCTCAGATACTCAGTATATTGAGAAATATAGACCCATTGTGCTTAGTAATTTTTTGTACAAAATTATTACCAAGCTCATTGCTGATCTCCTCTCTTTGATAACTTTGAGAATTATTTCTCCACAACAGTTTGGTTTTATTCAGGGAAGGCACATAGAAACGTGTACAGGGAAGGCACATAGAAACGTGTATAGTAGCTGCCTCTGAATCCATTAATCTCCTTGATTCTCCTTGCTTTTAAGGAAATAGGGCAGTTAAGGTTGACATTAAAAGGCCTTTGATTCGATGGAGTGGCAATTCTTTATCGAAGTTCTTCATTGTTTTGGATTTTCATCTACTTTCTGCAGCTGGATCAATGCTATTTTAAAATCCTCTCACATCTCCATTTCCTTAAATGGAGAATTGCATGGATATTTTTCTTGTTCTAGAGGGGTTAGACACGGAGACTCACTTTCAACCCTTTTATTTTGCTTGGGAGAAGAATATTTGAGCAGGAAGCTTTCTTTATTAATTCAGTAGAAGCATTTCAAAGCTATGCATGCACTTGGTAGAGTGGTTTGTCCAACTCATCTCCTATATGCAGACGACGTCTTGGTACTTGGCAAAGCATCAAGATCTAAAGTATTGGTTCTTAAGCAATTTTTGGACCATTATAGTTCTATTTCTGGACGCAAGGTAAATTGGCACAAGTCCGATATTTACTTCGGCAAAAGTGTCTCCAATACAAGATCTTTTGCTCTTTCATCCCTTTCAGGTATGCGTAGAGGAGAACTGTCGTTAACATACTTGGGAGTTCCATTATTTAAGGGAACACCAAAACGCAAGTGGCTTTAACCCTTGGCGAACAAAGTAATATCCAAGTTTGCAAAATGGAAGGGGACGACTTTATCAAGGGCAGGAAGAATCTTGTTAGTTTCTTCAGTAATTTATTTACAAGTGGCCAAAATCCTTACTGCGCAATATGGAAAAAGCAATAAAAAACTTTATCTGGACAGGTTTTATCTGTACAAAGAAAATGGTAACAGTTAAATGGGACTTGTGTTGCAAACCGAAGGAGGAAGGAGGTCTTGGACTAAAAAGGCTTCATATCTTGAATTCCTCCATGTTGAGCAAACTTGCATGCAAAATACATTAAGAGAAGAGCCCTATTTTCAACTTTATATGCTCCCAATATTTGAATATAGCTTTTCAAGCCAGAACCACCCATATTTACTCTTCTGTTTGGCCATCTATTCGAATGGGTTTTATTGATATTCAAAACAATTTTCAGTGGCTTGTAGGAACACAGTCCCACCTAAACTTTTGGAATAGCAATTGGCTAGGATATACTATTTCAGATACAATTGGCATTCCTATCCAGCTTCGCTATGATCTTCAAGCTACTATTGCAGATGTCTTCACTGTGGGACGGCGGAACTTGACAAATTCATTCCGTAAAGCTTTCCCATCTATCTCTTCTGATATTGAAAACATTATTTTCACCAATGATGAGGATGCATTTGTATACCGAGGCAGTAAAGATTGTGCATGGAATTCTAAGTCGGCTTATGATTTCTGTCACCCCTCTAATAATTGAATGGCTTGGCATAAAGATATTTGGCGTTACTATTTACCACCTCCTTGTTCATTGTTGGCTTGGAGGATTTTACATAACAGATTGCCGACTGATGATGCTCTACATAACAGGGGTTTCTCCTTTCCTTCATGATGTCATTTGTGTCTTCAGAATTCTGAAAATTCAAACCATCTGTTATCTAAATGCCAATTTGCGGTCACCTTGTGGTATGCATTTTCAAGTCTATTTGAAGTTTCACTAAATATCTCAGCAGGATATAATTAAAGCTTTTCTTCTTTTAGGTTGGAACATCCAATTATATCCTCAAGTTAAAGTCCTATTTCGAGCAGGAGATTAGCCGTCCTATGGCAGATATGGCATGCGAGGAATAGACTCTGTTTTCATGGAGAATTTCTTTCAATTTCTTCATGTATAAGACATTTATGCCGCATAGTGAAAGAGATGAAACACTTTAATATTGGATACATGAATAACTCTGCAAGTGACCTGCAAATCCTGCGATGATTTTTCATCATTGGTTTGCTACTGCCTGCCCCAAGAATTTGTCAGGTCATATGGATCATCCACCATCTGGTTGGCTTAAATTTAATATTGATGGAGCTGCACGAGGATCCCCTGGTTTGGTAGGTGCGGAAGGAGTGTTACGAAACAGCAATGGGACAAGATTAGTGTTGGATGGCAGCGGAAACATGCAATAAAATAAAACCTATCATTATTAATCTAATTAATAATTCAATCTTATATTGAATAAGTCATATTTCTCCTGACCAGGAATTTATTTTATCAAAACCAAAATATCAACTTCATTAGGACCTTGCCCTGGTGCTACAGGGTAACGAGTTCTACTATTGGTAATCTCATGTCTCACTACATTACTAACTGTGGTGACTACGAGCCGAATTACCTAGCGCGGAAAGCCCAGTACAAGGCAATAGTACCTCCACAGCTACCCATGAAAGGACAGTCTTGACACCTCAAGTCAAAGGACTTCGAGTCACATAAGACTCATATATTATGACCAAGATAATAACTGTTGACATCTACCACTATCTGTGCAGTTATTATGTCAACAGTTATTATCAGGCGTCACTGTTCGGTATCCTTAACTCTTTAAGAACCCACTGATTTATTTAGATATCTTTATATCATGGAGAATAAGATCCCTCATCAAAATAAATCATGTGATAACCTAGAGGTTTAATGAATGCCCAATTCATTGTCCTATACCGGTTATGAACATTTTAAAATTATATTTTACTAGAGATATTTAACTCATTATTATCAACATCTTGATAATAAATTCTCTGTAGATAATTAAAGGGCCGTATATTTCATAGTATTATTAACTACTGCATTCATAATATAATCAACAACTTGAATATTTATTTATTATGAATGTGAAATATACATGTGTCCATTGTGGTATAATA
>CATIWF010037946.1:0-24829 GCA_949630135.1 Balakata baccata | reverse complement strand
TTTTTAAGTAACCTTTGTATTCAGTTTGTACTTTATTGGTCAGCATTCATATCTGTTGTCAACCATTCTTAATTATACTTTTGAATTTTTTCAAGCTATGATATTATTGTTATTAATAGGGAAAAGAAAATGACTTCCCTATACTATAATTTACATTTTGGTACAATAAGTAATTTTTTTTATATATTATTTTTTAAATAATTTTTATACGAATAATAACAACTGAGCGAAGAGAGTCCTGAGAGCATAATAGAATTTGCAATTTTATTTATTACATGTTAATATATTTATATTTCAATGCAAATTGAGCAATATAAATAAAAAAATCGATAAAATACAGATATTTTAATATATATTAGACAATAATTGGTAAAAAAAATTGGGGCGGGTAATATTTTTCTTTTTCTTTTTTCACTTTTGAAATATCTATTAATTTATTTATTCAAACAGCTTATATTTGAAAATTATTTAGATTATAGAAAAAAAAAATTGAAAATCTTTTATCTCAGACTTATTGAAATGCAGGAAAAACTTTGATGTTAAAATGAATTTGCAGATGGGGAATAATTTTTGACCAAACTCTTCTTTTTTTTTTTTTTCCTGCTTTAACTTGTCAAAATCAAGTGTTCTTATTGAAATAATGAAAAAAATATATATATAAAAAACCGAATAAATAAATTGGAGTTGATGGGTTTATAACTCTGTATTCAGTTGGGAATTAATTGTAGCTGAGTCAGTTGTAGATTTTTTGAGTTTTTCAAACAATTTAAATTTAAGTCTCACCGTCCTCTAAATAACTTAGGTTCGAATAATTGAGTCAAATTCTTTAAGATAGAGGTAAAGAAGAAGTGTTTGCTGCTGTGAGTATGTTTTAAATTTTTTTTAATTTAATTGAGTGATTTTTTTAATTTTTTATAAATTTATTTTTGAAAAAAATATATATCTTCTATATTTTTTCTAAACATAATATTAAAAAGGTAAATTATAATATTTGATTGAATATACTAATTGATCTTTTTATTTATGGAAATATATTATGAAATTCTTTATATTTAATCTAATAAACTATATAATTCAGTTAATTTTTTCCATTACATATAAATAAAATATCAAATTTGTCTTTTTTTTATCTTAAAAATATAAAAAAATTTTAATGTCATCAATATTGTATTTTTTAAATTAACAAAATATCAAAAAATAAATAAAAATATTTTTTTAGTTGATTAAGAAAATATTATAACAAAAAATAATTAAAAGAATTAACTAATATATTTAACAAAGTCTGAAAATTTTTATAACTAACTGAAAGAGTGTAATAATAATTTATCCTAAAAAAAAAAAGGATTTTGAGTCATCTCTGTAGCTATCATTCTTAATTATACTTTTGAATTTTTCAAGCTATGATATTATTGTTATTAATAGGGAAAAGAAAATGACTTTCCTTCCTTTACTGCAATTTACATTTTGGTATTTTGAGTGATGCATATATTTTTTTTATTTTTTTCAAATGAGTCCCATAATATTAATAAATAAGAAAACACTAAAAAAGATAATAAAAAAATATTTAATATTTCTCTTTTTCATATAAACTATATATATTGGAAATACATAATTCTTGCGGTAGTATACACCATAAATAAGAATATTTCTTTTTTAACCTAGAAACTATTAAATGTATTTTTTTTCCATTATTTATCATTGGAGAATTGTTATAATTAAAAAAAAAATCACTTCTAATTTTTAGTGATATTCGAATTTTAATGTCCATTTTATTAAGGGAATGTTTGAGTTGTTTGCCGTTTTAAATTTAGCTATGGAGTTTTTCCTTTTTCTGTTTTTATCAATTTAAAATAATGCACCAAAATTAAATGCGAAAAACACATAAAATCATTAAAACAAGTTTTCTATTTACTTTTTTTTTTTTGTTTCTAATATACCCATTTAACCCAATAATATCCTTCTTTTTGAAAAAAAAAAATTAAATTTGATTAAATTAAAACTCAAAAAAATGTAATTATTTGTATATTGAGTATTTAAAAATATGAAACAATAGTAAATAAAATAATAAAATATTTTAAAAACTAAAGTTTAAGAACTAGTGACCCTAATTGAACTTAGGTTAAAGTAGGAATTGACAAATCAAATACGCTATGAAATTAATTATTGTAGAATGTAAATAATATATCATAATTTCCAATATATATGTATTTTTGAAAAAAATATTTTTAATATTTTGAATTTTAAAACTAATTTTCAATAAATAAAATTAAATAAATATTTTTTCAAAAATATATTTAATTAGTCAATTAAATAATTTTTTTTGACATTATAAATACTCCCAAATTAGGTCAAGTATTCTAAATTTTGGCATGCCTTTTTTATTTTTAATTTTTTAATTTATGTTTGTCGTTGAACAGCAGCTCTCCTGCAATCCACGTCAAGTACAAAACGCAGCATCTCATCTCATCAAAATTTGTCAAACAGTGAAAGAAGATCGGACGGCAGACACCGTAAACAGCTTATTAAACCCGGAAACAACATAACAATTATAAAATAGTTGTACCGTATCATTCCCCTTTTCTCTATTCCCAATACACACTCAATAAGCACGAACAGCGAAAAAGTAAAGCACCATTTCTCTCCCACTAAGAGAGAGAGAGAGAGAGAATATGAAGCTTATCAGGGAACATACCGTCGGCGCCGCCGTAGTCGAAAGAGACGGTAAGCCAGGAGCAGTGGTGGTTGTCGGCTTCACACTCGATGCCGAGAGTAGAGAATTGCTGACGTGGTCGCTTATGAAAGTGGCGAAGCCAGGTGACCGTGTCATTGCTGTTCACGTTCTCAAATCTCTCACCGGTGGCGGTAATGTTATATCGACCGCTCTCACATTTCTTTCCCTGTGTTTTCTTTTCTCCTTTTTTTTTTTTTTGTGGTTTGTCATTCTTGGTTTTTTGGTGCAGAATTTGCAGCGGGCTCACCAACGCTTCTGTCTCTAGTGAAAACATTGGATTCCTTATTAGCAGTTTATGAAGGTTTCTGCAACTTGAAGCAGGTTTAAATCTCTCCATTTTGCTTCAAATTTCTATTCTCTCCCTTATTTGTGATTCCATTTTTGAGAAAGTGGTTGTTTAGGTTGAATTTTCTTTTTTTACAGGTGGATTTGAAGCTAAAAGTGTGTAGAGGGTCAGCTGCTAGGAAAGTTTTGGTAAGGGAAGCAAAATCAAGCGGTGCAACTAAGGTTATTGTGGGAACTTCTAAAACCCCTCGCAGAATTCGTTCATCACTCTCAGTAGCAAAGTATTGTGCCAGGAATTTGTCAAAGAGATGTTCTGTGTTTGCTGTTCATAATGGCAAAATCGTTTTTCAAAGAGAAGCAACCCCTGCAAGTCTCGATCATTTACTAGGTTGAATTGTCTTTTCTTTTATGTATTGTTTGGATCCAAGTGCATTGCTCATATTGTGATCTGATCCCTCCTCTGATTTCCTATATGTGCTTACTTTTCTTGTATCTTGCTTGACTTAAGTATAATTGACATTTAGTTCGAGGATCGTTCACTAATGGAACTTATTTCGCAGTTGCAGAAAAATTGACCCAAGAAAGTCAAAATTGTTTGGAAATTTCTCAGAACAAGCATTCTGCCGATTATCTGTCAAATTCGGTATCATCAAATGATTCTGGAACTGATTTGCTTGAGGATTCACCTAAGGATGGTGATGTTGATAATTCATTGGCTTTGGTAACAGTTGGAACCAGTGAATCTGTGTCAAATCTCAATTCAACACTTATTAAAAGATCACCAGAGTTTAAACATGG
Source organism: Balakata baccata (assembly GCA_949630135.1). Taxonomy (NCBI): domain Eukaryota; kingdom Viridiplantae; phylum Streptophyta; class Magnoliopsida; order Malpighiales; family Euphorbiaceae; genus Balakata; species Balakata baccata. Next base: position 21,015 of record CATIWF010037946.1, on the reverse strand, counting down.
TTGGTCAAATCTTCGTCGAGTATTTTTACACAAGAGACGACACACAGAGAAATCTCATGTAAAAAAGAATTTTGTTGTAAAATGGGTACTGGGATTTCCAAGCTGGAAATCTTCATCAGTAGTGTATCCTGATCAGAAACAGACTATTATGTACACGAAAGAAGATGATTTTTCCAATTTAGAAGGAGAGCGTGGTGCAATTGTTTCAATAGCAGTGCCTGAGGTTGAATGGTCGCCTATTTCACCATTCCATGGGTCAAATGGCTTTTCTGAAGAGCTGAAAGGTCTACATGAGAAATATTCAGCGTCATGTAGATTGTTCAGCTATGAGGAACTTTGTTTGGCCACTTGTAACTTCATGCCTGGTTTGTTTTCTTAATCCAAATTATCGTCACTAATTTTGATTTGGGGGCAATTTTATTTTCTTCTATTTCCCTAATTTGGCGTTCATTTATAATTTTCAGAAAATTTGGTAGGCAAAGGTGGTAGCAGTCATGTTTACAGAGGTTGTCTTCCTGATGGGAAGGAATTGGCAGTGAAAATTTTGAAGCCATCTCGAGATCTGTTAAAAGAGTTTATTGCAGAAATTGAGGTCATTACATCTTTAAATCACAAGAATATTATATCCCTATGTGGGTTCTGTTTTGACTTTGAGCACAACCATTTACTCTTGGTTTATGATTTTTTATCAAGAGGAAGTCTCGAAGAAAATCTTCATGGTATATAATTTTTGACGCCTGGGATTTTATGAAATTTATTTTAGCCATTTAAGTCATTCTTAATTCTAAGTGGTATTTTCTTATATAGGTAACAAGAAGGATGAGAATGCATTTGGTTGGCAAGAGAGATATAAGGTGGCTGTGGGTGTAGCTGAAGCACTTGACTATCTGCACAATCTCTGTGATCAGCCTGTGATCCACAGGGATGTGAAATCTTCAAACATACTTCTATCAGATGATTTTGAGCCACAGGTACTACTCTTTTTAAAGGATGAATCCGAGTATTAGTGGCCTTCTTGTGGTTATTTATAGCTCATAATAATCATAATAGTTCCTTTTGTTTCTTCAGCTGTCAGATTTTGGACTATCTAGTTGGGGCTCAACATCTTCTTCACAGATAACTTGCGCTGATGTTGCAGGAACATTTGGGTTAGTAATTGTTTATCTAATGTTGTTTTGTTATTCTCTCTGGCGCTTCAGACTTTAGATACACAGTTCTCTCTTTTATGTAGTTACTTAGCTCCAGAGTATTTCATGCATGGCAAAGTGAGTGACAAAGTTGATGTCTTTGCGTTTGGCGTTGTGCTTCTTGAGCTTCTTTCTGGTAGAATGCCAATTAGTGGTGAAAATCCAAAGGGCCAGGAGAGTCTTGTTATGTGGGTAAGGTTTTCTATTTCCATCTCCCTTCTTTTCCCTGTTGAACTTTTGCCTAATAAAAATATGTCTAGGAGAAGTTTATCTATTTATTTTTCTGACTGTGGATAGCGAACTTGAAATACTGTTGGAAAATCAGGACAATTTGAATAAAATTTGGAAATGTAAAGAAGTTTATGTCATTGCGATGCACTTATTTAGGATATTTCATGAATTGTTGGAATAATTTGGTTTAGTAATATTATTTGAAGTTACAAGGTTTGTTAGATTAAATGTAAGGCAGTCAGATGCTTGATTTGAAATATTCTTTTACTACCACTAAAAACCATGAGAATCAGTCGCTGTTGTCAAAGGAGTTCAAATCAGGACAACTTGAATAAAATTTTGAAATGTAAAGAAGTTTATCTCTTGATTTGAATTCTGGCATGCAGGCAAAACCAATTCTTGAGGGTGGTAAAGTCTCCGAATTTCTTGATCCACACATAGGAAGTGAGTATGATGATGATCAGATTGAAAGAATGGTTTTAGCTGCAACCCTTTGTATTAGACGGTCTCCCACATTTCGGCCACTAATCAATCTTGTAAGTAACTTTTAACTGAATACTTCTCATGCTAGTGTATTTCATTTCATCTTTCGATTGACTTGTTTGCCTCTGGATGTGGTTGCGTAAAGGTTTTGAAGCTCCTCCAAGGTGATGAGGAAGTAACAAATTGGGCAAAGAAACAAGTTAATTCACCAGAGGAAGTTGATTATTTGGAAGCAGATGAGGAAACATTTCCTACTGATATCCAATCCCATCTTAAGCTTGCCTTGCTAGATTTAGAGGATGATTCTCTTTCTGTAAGCAGCACCGATCAAAGTGTCTCAGTGGAGGATTATTTGCAAGGGAGATGGAGCCGCACATCAAGCTTCGACTAACCATCTTTTCCAGATGTGTCTGTTTGTTGTGTTTCTGTATATTCCCTTTTGTTGTTATTCTTTTTCCTGGTTTCAGTGGTTGGTTGGGTCTTGGAGGAGAGGTCGTTTGCAAGAGGTTTGCCCCCCCTCCTTGACTTGGAAGAAAATGTCACTGACCGTGCTTTTATTGGTAAAAGGGTATTGTTTTACAATGCTTGAAATATTTTTGGGGAATGTGATTGAAAGATGATATTGTATGTAGGTAGCCAGAGCCAGAGTGGCATAGTCCCATCCCCCAAACAAAGTGACCATTTTTCTCTTAACAGTATTTGCAAGATGAATATTGTAATTAGCATTCTCTTTTTCTTTTTAAACCTTTGCTGTTAAGCTGCATTATACTTAACTTTCACCAAACTTCAGGCTTGGATTTCACTTTTTGAGTGAGTTTATTTATTGCCTTTTAAGTTCTTGACAGCATTCATTATGTTTTGTCTGAGACTTGCAGGACCCGAATGAAATATGATCTTTGCCTTGACATGCAAACATTCCTTGCTGCAGCCTGCACCATTACTGAATTGCGTACAAATTAAACCTGAATATGAGTTGTGCAAAGATAGCTAGAGATAGAAAATCAAAAGTTGCAAATTTAACCGCTTATTCTGAATAATAAAAATTCAGGATCTTTTGGATTAAAATTACTTAATGGTTGAATGATTTTCAGTGTCAAATACTACTAGTATAATGTCCTAGTGAGGAATGCTGTAGCAATGCTCCCCATTTTCCAATATTATACCATGCTCACTTTTTGATTAGTTTAGTTGGTTAGAAGAGAATAAGGAGAAAAAAAAATTACTCTTAAAATTCTCTCTCCTCAACTTTTTTCAATGCTATCCAAAGTTCATTTTTTGATTGGTTGGTAAGGAAAGAATAAGATAGAGAGAAAAAAAATTATTCTTAAAAATTTCTCCCTCAATCATGATCTCTGGATAGGAGAGTATTTGTAAAACTGTGCTTAGTATTTCTCATTTTAGTATAGTGAACAAGAATTGTTCACAACAAACACATAAAGCCAGCACAAGTGTTTTCTCCTCTTCCCAATGGTTTTCTAAATTTTGTTTCCTCACTAATAGGAAGTTGATTTAGCTAATATTTTTATTACTTTCACTAAAAGTTTAAACATTAATTTTTGGGCGTGAAATAGTTATTACTTGTCCCAATTAACTAAACTAAATACTTGTCATTATTTGCTCTTCATATTTTAATCACTTCTCACATCTTCAAGATTGGAAAATAATGGTATTTTAACTATTTGATAAGTAACAATTCAATACCTAAATGTCTAACTCTTGGATATCCATCAGAAAGGTTGGAGATGACAGTTTGTGTATACATTGGGGAAACCGGAAGTCAAGCCACTGCATCTCAAGGAACTAGAAAAAGGGCTAGGATTGTGGTTGGAGAAGCACAACCCATGGAGGAAGAAACTGCCCCTACTCAAATGCCTTTTCAATCTCAAACCTCAAGCAAATTTGCAAATTGATAAAATTGGAGGGTGAATTTTCCATCTTTAAGAAAAACCACTATGATCTCCTATTAGAAAAATTTTCAATTCTCCTTTTCGAGCTTCAATTCTAATAGTCAAACATTCTTCTTACAGTTAGATTCCATCTTCTAATACCTACAAAAAAATAAAAAAGAATTTCATTTCTTTCCTCTCATGAAGGGAAAATTAGGAAATCCTATTAATTGCAGCTTTTTCCGGACCTCCGGAAAAAAGCATACAAATATAGAAGAAATATTGGACTTTCAAAATAATCAAACGCAAATGGCAAAAGGGCATAAATATGTGCATTATAATTGATCTTTAGACATTTTTATTTGATGACATGAATCAATTATAAAGAAAATGTCTAAAACAAATGTTGAAAAGAAAGTGTAGTTATCATTTTTCATAACTATATATGGAAAACTATGAAAACAAAGTGTAATGCTATTTTAAAAATGTTGCATAAATCAAAATTTAATTGTGATTATTAAGGTTGTAAAAACCGGCCAGGTCAATGAACCGGAAAAGCCAACAGGTCACCGGTTTAAGATTGAATCGGAACCAAACCGGCTTGCACATTATTTTCATAAAATATAACATGTCTCATAAAATAAAACATAATATATCTCATACATAATAAAAATAGAAAATAAGTTGAAAATTTTTTCTAGTGTACAAGAATAATATAACATGTTTAATATTCTCTTTTTTATTTTTTAAAAAAATCATATTTTATATATTTGTATAACTAAATATTTAATTAATTATTAAATATAAATGTAATTTATAACTTGATAATACAATCAGCCAAAATTCTCAAATTGTAAAAAAAATAATATAAAAAAGAAGTAAGAAAAAATGTAAAAATGAGTGAACAATCTCATATAAAAAAAAAGTAAAAATGAAAATAACATATTATTTTATAAATAAGAGTGAGTTAATTGTTTAAAAACATGTTTATTTTGACCAATTTGATTAATTTATAGTTAATCTATCTAGTTTTAGGGTCAATTTTTTGGTTGAATTGCCTAAATTTGACCAAATTTAATAATTAAAATTTATTTGCAAAAAATTTAAAAAAGATAAAGAAAAACCGGTTGAACCGACCAGGTCGCCGGTTTTTTCACCGGTTTTAAGAATAAAAACCGTTCGTCCGAAGGATCGATTTCCAGTTTTCATGTTGAACCGGCCGAACCGGTCCAATTTTTACAATCATGGTAATTATACCCAAAAAAAAAGTTACAATAGGATTAAAATATATATGATGGATGATGCAAAGCAAGTAATAACGGGGTATCAATTTTATTTTCTTTTTATAAATTAATATTTTATATTTATTTTTTTGAAAAATATATGATAAAAAAAAGTGAAGGGTCTTTAGAATATATTATTTTATTATTATCTTTAGATTTCAATTTATTTTTTTACTCATATAATTTAAAAGGCTTGATATCAATTTCAATTTTTGACTTATATAGTCCAAATAATTTTAAATAAAAATAAACATTTCATTTTGTATTAAACCAAATAAAAAAAATTTAATTATTTCGATTTTGATGTTGTTCAATTATAAAGTTCAAACAATTTTAAAAACTTTATAAAGATTAATTGATTTAAAAGTCAATTAATTGCATAAAGTTGAATGCTATTAGGCGTTAAAAAAATTAATGGTTACGATTGGCCAGAGAGAAATGAACGGTTGAAATAAAAGGTCATTCAGTGCCCCAGCCCGTAGAGACAAATCTACAGTATATATAACATCGCGAAACAAACCCTAGCTTCTTCTGCTTCTATCACACACGCCATCTGCAACGAGCCGCTAGGGTTTTATTCAAATTTACTCCACCAAATGGTACGCCATCCTTCTAATCTCTGTTTTAAATTATCAAACTTTTTACTACACTTGGTGTTTCCATCTCTCCATATTAGTTTTTTTGGCCTGTGAATTGAAATTTTTTTTCTAATTAAGTTCCAATTCATTTCTTCAGTAAGTGCTTGTCGAATGTTTAGTATTTTGATCGTTGTTTATCAATTTTTGCATAATTTGCTGTGTTGAATTCAAGGAATGTCTAGAAACTGTGCTAAGTGGTTGGTCATCCTCTTTTTATTTAAAAAAAAATAATAATAATAAGTTTAGTATGTTGTTTACAGGCTCCCAAAAGAGGTGGGAAGGTCCCAGTAGTGGCAAAGAAGAAAGCTGTAAGTGAATCTTTAATGAGTTTGTGGGGTTGATAAGGGTTTTGTCGCGATTACAGATGAATTGATTGCATTGCAGGAGAAGGTTGTGAACCCTCTTTTTGAGAAGCGTCCAAAGCAGTTTGGAATAGGTGGAGCACTGCCTCCAAAGAAGGACTTGACTAGATTTGTAAAGTGGCCGCATGTTGTTCGTATTCAGAGGCAAAGGAGGATTCTTAGGCAACGCCTCAAGGTTCCTCCTGCTGTTAATCAGTTCACTAAAACACTTGATAAGAACTTGGGTAATTACCTGTTAGTTTTTAAAGTAATCTTGCTTTTAAGGTTGCCCAAATCTTTTCAGTTGTGTAAAAATATTTTTGTTTTTTCCTATCGTTTTGCTTACAGCTACACAACTCTTCAAGCTGTTGCTCAAATATAGACCTGAGGACAAGGCTGCTAAGAAGGAAAGGCTTCTTCAAAGGGCACAGGCTGAAGCTGAGGGGAAGACAGTTGAATCTAAGAAGCCCATTGTTGTTAAATACGGGCTTAACCATGTTACTTACCTCATCGAGCAGGTATTTAATCATGCAATACCCAAGTCAGGTTGCATAACATGGAAAATTTTTCCTTTTCTTATTGTTTCTTTTATTATATCAGTAGATAAATTCATTTGTTAAGGTAATGATTCAAGGTCATGTTTGCATATTAGATTTTGGACAGGTTAATGTTAACCTTTCTCTTCATCATATTGCATGACCATCTCTTCCAGCCTCATTGTTGACATGATCCATCTTGTAGTGGCTATAATTTTTTCTTCTAAACAAACTCTCTCTATGTTCTCTGTGTAGAATAAGGCCCAATTAGTGGTTATTGCACATGATGTTGATCCAATTGAGCTTGTTGTTTGGTTGCCTGCCTTGTGCCGAAAAATGGAAGTTCCTTATGCAATTGTGAAGGGCAAGTCACGGCTTGGAGCGGTGAATTTTATGTTCTTTATTCCACACTTAAAATAACTTTTTCTTTTAATTAGTTTTTTTTTTTTTTTGGAAATTAACCCTTAAAGGTCTCTTGAATTCTGTTGATGAAAAAACAGATAGTTCACAAGAAAAAAGCTGCAGCTCTGTGCCTGACATCAGTGAAGAACGAGGACAAATTGGAATTCAGTAAGGTTTTGGAGGCTGTTAAGGTAAGGAAAAACCTAGCTAAGTGTTGACACTAAACTTTGATGTCGTGTCATGCTCTTATGTCCTTTTTTCTTAAATTGCTTTGAGGTCTTAGTGCAACAATTTTATTCATTTTGTTATTTGATGTGAACCTTCATTATGAATGAAGTTCATCTATTATGTTACTTTGTTACATGGAAGAGCCAATTTGCGCAGTACAGAAGGGGCCAATATTTATCTTGGAGTATCACTATTGTTCTTCACATGGTCTACATATATCTAATGGTAAATTTTGTGTTTAAATTTTCTTACTCTCGTTTGGTTACTGGAATACAGGCCAACTTCAATGACAAGTTTGACGAGCACCGGAAGAAGTGGGGTGGTGGCATTATGGGTTCCAAATCTCAGGCCAAGACCAAAGCTAAGGAGAGAGTGTTAGCAAAGGAAGCTGCCCAAAGGATGACTTGAGCTTCCACCAAGTAGAGAATTATTTTTGGAAACAACCTCGGATGATGAATTTTGCATTTTTCTTTTTGATTTGCGTGCTTTTGTTTTTCTAGACAATTTACCTGCATTGTTGGAGTAGCTCGGATATATATTATCTTTCATATTTAGATTTTCTGTTTGAGAACTAATATATATAAGCTAGAGTTCTGCTTCTCAAATATTTTTGCAGATAGAAACTTAAGTACTTTTCGAAGTCATTTACTACAATTGGTCAAATGAATGGCTGAACAAATTTTGTGGCCAATAACAGCATAGGCTTTTTTATGCTAGTTTCCAAATGTTCTTAACCTAAATAAAGGAAAATTTTTAAAAAAATTTTGAATTTTGAAAAATATCATAAATATACCCGATTTTAAAAAAATTATATAAGCCCATTTACTTTTGCAATTTCCAGATCAAAATAAATGACCAACAGCTTCATCCAGCAGCACTAGGCAGTATCAGTACCCCATTTTTCTCTTTTCCTTGGCAAAAATAACAAGGCGAATTTGATTGTAGCCAACACCAGTAGAAGCAAGTTACACTTAAGTTTATATATTTAACAAAACATCAGATTGGCAGAAATTTAAGTTCTGTTCTAGCCAACTTAGTATCCTTAAAAAAAAAATTCCACCCGCCAGTGACAATGTCTACACATTCAACACTCTCTGAAGATTCTCAGTTAGATCATCCAGATTAATAACTTCTTTCTCAGTTCTTTTTTCCATTTTCATCTTGTCTAGCTCTATATTCAATTCCAAAATCTGCTTTTGCAATTTAGCTCCTTGATCTGGTAATCTTGAAACAGTTACCTGTCAAAAGATCCATAAGCATATTGAGTTAATGAAATATATGCTACTCATGAAATTTGTATGATTATATTGCGTAATTGTTGTTTCTAAAAATAATTTGAACTCTATATTTTAGGTTTTGTCTCACTACAAAACCCCATCACCCAAATCCTTTCTGCCATAGCTATGTTCTAATTAACCATATGACAAACATAAAAACATGTGAGTGAGAGAGATAAGCCGACTGCTTTACAATACCGAAAGCAGCAACATTAAAGCCCCCAGGGATAACCTGGTAGTAATTGGTCAACGTGTAAACTTCAATTCTTCGGCTGTTTGTAATTGTCAACAATAACAGCAGACCTGCATTAGTTTCGTGCAGTTCTCTAGTGTGCTGGTAAACTTATCTCAACCCTTACTAAAGTCATTTCCAAATCAAGATACCAAAATCAACACTAAAAAATAGTAAAATGAATCCATTGTGAACTCTAGAGTCTTAACTGTTGAATAAGGAAAAAAAAAAAAAAAAACCTCCACATTATGCCAGAAGTTGTGGCTCTGAAAGGTTTAAAGATAAGATTTGAGAATATGTTTACAGGTGTCGCATCTAAAATCAAGTGCAGTTTGATGATTCTGTCTCCAACAAAAACAATAGCAGCAGTAGACAAATACTCAGAGGACTAAACAAGAAACTAACTGATTGACATATAGAGTTGTTCTACTAATTCAGTTAGAAACTAGCAAAGTGTTGGCTCGCTAACACAATCAAAAAGTTCTTTAACTCCTGATTTAAGCAGATTAACTTTACTTTCTTTTGAAGAAACAAGCCTATATACCTAGCGGAATATTTATAAATAATACCTTATTCACCAGTATTTGTGATAGCCTATTGATTCTCTCTTTGATTTCTGATTCTGTCAATTTGCCAGTGCTATCCGGGGATGAGATTTTCTTGTTCAATTTTACATCTTTCGGATTGAAAGCATGCACAGCCCTGTCAACAGATATTTAGCAACTATTTACATTCAACACATTCTAAAAAATAAATAAAATTTTACTTGAAGATGTTGATTCCTAAAGACCATACCCATCAGTATCGCATTCTTGCGAATAACCAGATGATGAATTTCTGACAAATGAAGTTCCTTTTCTCCTGAATCCACAGTTAAGCGACAGCCACAACATTATGAGGATATGCAATTCTTATATTTATAAAACTACACATTCCAATGCAAATACTAGCTTATACTCCTTAGATTCAAGTAATCCCAACTGAGGAAAAATGGTTCAAGTATTTACATATCTGTATATTATTCTTTTGGACCTGCTCAAAGAACAACTAGTAAAAATACATACAGTTCAGTTTCTCGTAATCCCATGTGTGCCATGGACATGGAATTATTTGTAGTAGGTGGTTATTGTGTTTCTTTTGAACTTTGCTTGAATTTATAAGTCGGAAGATAACAAGTTTTTCTCTGGTTCTAAGTTAATGAACCATTTTCCTGAGGAATAAAAAATAGGTCACAATAGCAGAAAATCCCATGGACACAGGCAACCAGTAGAATTTCAATTTGCATGGTAACTCAATCCAAAAGCAGGTCCACAATGATTTTTAGGAAGAATGAAAAGGAACCAAGCAGCACAAAATTCAGCTACTTCACATCTAATAAAATTTCAAAGGCCCAATTACTATGTTTCACCCGCATGAATTTCCTACTACGTTTTGAATGCTTAGGCCATGAAAAATGAGGAGGAACAAGGCATACTAAGAGTTTCACCTTGTGTCTTCTTCTATATTTACATCTGGAACAGGTGCGCTCTTGGAGAATAATAAACTGTGGTGACTGACTCCTGCTATACCTAGAGTCTCAAGGAACTTCACATGAGCTTCCAGAAACTCATCCCTGCAGAAAAAATAAGACCAATTAAGAAATAAAAAAAAGAAGATTTCAATTTATGAGAAAGTTGTAGCAAATGCATGAATGGAAATTTGAAAATCACATGAATTGATTGTCATTTGAAAAACTGGATGTGAATCCATTAGAATCATACATAAGCAACACTATAAGGCTCAATCTACAATAATATGCTGCTTAGCTTCTTAAGGGGTTATAATTACAAGGCATCATGAACATTACATGTTCGTAGAGAAAAAAAATGATACCAATGCTAATAAGTTTCCAAGTTTCGAGGACAACTGATTGTCAGAGATCAAATGTATAGCACTACGTTAATTTAAAATTCAATTTAAGAAAATGGTAACTCCATTTGCAGTCAGAATTGATATATGGTTTCATTTCATGCAAGAAAAGAGAAGTTATCCGTGCATGTAAAAGTTGCTGCTAATAGAATCAGTACATCTTGAGCTGGTGGTCATGCTCTTCATGTAGTTGCTGTTGTGTAATAGAAATATCAAAACCTTGCTTTGGGAGGCTAAATAGTTCCCGAAGATCCTGAAAGAATTACTTGAATTTTAGTAAAGGACATACTCAAAATGCCTCTATGTTACTCCAATAAAGAAGCAACTGTAATCATTTAGGCATATACCTGCTGGCTGAAGTATCGAATTTGTTCCTTGTGTTCAGTTGCACTTTTAAATAATCCCCCTTTGAATATCTAACCAAAACATTTGAGTCCAAATCACATCATTATACTAATAAATCAGCTTTATTGAAGCACAGTTGAACCTAAACATCTAACCCAGTGACAGTACATGAAAAGCAGATATTCCATCATGTCAACACAGATATGGAGAGAATGCATGTGAAGAATTAAACTACTTTATAATATTCTCAAGCAAAAGAGTTTAAAGAATTTGTAACTCAAAGATCAGCACAGGTAACATATACATGTTCTACTTTCTCGGTTCTACAAATATTTTAACTGGAACACGAATAGAATAACTCAACATATTAAAATTCTTCTGAAGCTCATTCACATATCAAATATTTAGTCGAGCAATTTGATACATTTAAATCATATTCAAGAACAGCTTTGCAACCAATCAATGTATTGAATCATGACCTGGCAATGTCAATATCTCACTAAATAATTTAGATACTTTATATCTTATCACAATAATTAGCAAAAGAGTGTAACAAGTTCACCTGCTTTCTATATATCTTTTCTTCAACTGTTCCACACGTCATTAATCTATACACAAAGACATCTTTCTCCTGACCAATTCGATAGGCACGATCAACACTTTGGTTATCAGTGCTGTAAAAAGAAGCAAACCAAGGAAGTTAAAAACTACAATGACCAACTTCTTTACAATAAATGATGTGAGCGAAGCAGAAAGTATTTTATGAGCTACACATTTGAGAAGGAAAAAATAAAAGCATGTCTTAAGATACTAAACTTTTTTCTCTTGAACTTCAGACAAAAACCAAAAATTAAATGTGAAATATCTACAGAGATGTTCAATTTGCATTGGAAAATAATCTTCTTCATGTGTCCATATCGCGAAATACTAGTTCTAGAGAAAGCTGTCGTGCTTGCTAGCCTAAGTGAAGCAAGATCCAGATTTATGTGCACCACTTGTTTTGAGGGATGCCATAACATTTTTCAATTGAATTTTCAGCATATATCATTTTCAAACTCTAAAAATTTGGAATAAGGAAAACAAAACTAAGAATTCAAAAATGTTGAACTAAAAATTTTTGCAGGCCAAAGATTGGACCATCCAAGAAATGTGATTAAAATCTGTCTGCTTGGTTGTACAATGCAGAATCCATTCGTTTCATAAAAATATCTTCCCATAAAATTATAGAATAATCCATTGTTCAGGGCATTTGCTAAAATTGGTTAATGAACAATGTTTCCAGGCATAAGAAAAACAAGGCTACTTTTAAGCCCATTATTGAAATTTTCCAATGCTTCAGACTCATCAAAAATGAAAATAAAGATATGAGAAAATCATATAAGCAGATACATAGTAGTTCACCAATGACCAATAATTCATCTTTAGCCATCACAGACCACTAGTGGCTGCTGGTGATAAGTTACTTTTGTTTTTCATTTCTCTCATAATTAATAATAAATAGGAAAATATGAAATTTCTGTAAATCCAAATGATTTCAAAGCCTAATTTATTGTTAAGGAAAAAAATATGAATTATTACCAATATATTTCCAAATACCAAAAAACGAAATTCCAACTGATCTTTGCGTAAAAGAATTGAACTAGTTACTTGCATAAAAGAATTGAACTAGTCTTCTTCCACCAAGATTTACGGAATCTGAACAAAAGAAAAAGCTTAAGCACCTTGGATTCCATGCAGGATCAACCACAATGACACGGTCTGCTTTTGTAAGTGTAAGCCCAAGACCACCAACTTGAGATGTCAATAAAAATATAGGAGCCCCAATACCTTCTTGGAAATCCTGAAAGTGATAGAAAATTAAAGATTTTTCCAGGAAAAGTTCCATGAATAAGAAGTATAAGCTACATATTGACTTTTCTGGACACTTAACATTAACAATCTTCACTCTGTCGCTAGCTTTAGTGGTGCCATCAATGCGCAAGAACTCATAATGATGCGACACTAGGGATTCCTGTAACAAACAAATATGAGTCATCGATGGCATTCAAAAGCCCAACATATTAACAAAGTCGATGCCAATTAGAAACACATGAAATGCTTGAACTTACAACTTAAAACATAAACTTCAGAAATCAAAAGCACTAAAATGATCTGATAGAGACAACAAAATTTTGCCAGTCTCTATAATAATTGATATTTAAATTATAAGAAAGAAATAAAAGATTAAGCGATAAAAAATTGCTTTGCTGAAACAAAATAATAGATGAACTAATCAAATCATGCTACATTTTGAAAAAGTTAAACAATGTAATACTGTATTACATATACATATACATATATTTCTCCAAGAAACATGTAATGCTTAGTCAGTAAATGAACTTCAAATGGCTGATGGAGCATAGGCGAAGTATAGTTGTGTGCTCATTCCCTGCCCCATGGTAAAAAACAAGAAAGGTAGGAGGGTTAGAGTTACAGGCACTAAAATTCAGAATATTGAACTCTCTTTTTAGCCCTAAGCTAAAACAAAGAAATATTTTGTTAATCTTACTGGTTCCTACTTTTGAATTGAGTTAGCAGTATATTGGCTCTGAAATCGAAACTAGGAGTCGTTGTTAGCCCTGGTTTGTTTGGTCTTTCTTACAAATGATTGAAAATCTAACAAAATCTCACTGGTGAGTTGCTTTTTCTTTCCAATTCCTTAAAGTTTAAACATCATACTAACATGCAAAAAAATGATTACCCACTACTGAAATAGGTATATTCCATGATTCCATCACATAAAGTAGTATACATCATAGGTTAACACCTGAAAGACTATCCAAGTCCTAAACAACAACATATGAGAACAATATATAATATGACACATTTTATTTTTCAAAATTATGAGATTTTCAGGAACTTAAATTTTATCGATAACAACAGGATGAGCAAAATCCATGATAAACCCTAAGGAATGCCCATTCTGTGAAGAAATGTGTTTTATTCATAAGGACACACCTAAAGTTATGGGAGTTCGTTCACAGGACTAGTTGGGCTTTCCACTAGTCTTATTTCATTTATTTTCTTGATCTTTTAAGTTTTTATCTTCTAAATGCTGTGGAATTAAGATGATCATCTCTTCCATAGTCCAACTTGGAGCTACTTATGAGCCCACATCCAGTAGAAAGGCCCTATCCTCGTTCAAACTCCAGTAGAAACATGTGTATTGTGGCCTTGACTGCCTAGGCCCTAGTCAGAGGCTCAGAATTCAAAAATGACCCAACAAAATCGAATTAAATCGCTCATGAAATGAAACGTTAATATTGAAGATTCTTTTTTAAAATTTAAACCTAGTTTCCAAGTAATTATCTAAGGATTTAACAAAAAAGAAACTGGCCAAATCCAGCAGTGCAATATTAGAGTGAAACTCAAAAACTTGAAGAAACACTAACAGAAAAACATAAGGATTGACTTTTAATGATTACAATGTAATGCTAGATAATTAATAGAAAAAAATTAACATGTTAGTTATATTTGTATATTATATTATAATGACAAGAGTATATATACTTAACTTTTCTCATTCATATTGCTCACTATAACTATGACAAAAATGGTTACAGATGCTATTTGAAGGAAAAAAAACACAAACCTGAATAAGGTTAAGCATCTTGCGGGTTTGGGAGAAAATAAGAACATTATGCCCATTTGGAATTAATTCATCCTGTTCAAACACAACATACAATACACATTATATATGAAAAATTAAACATCAAAACCTGAGCATCATAAAATATACTTTAAATTATTCTCAAATATGTCTAACCAATAGTGATAATATAAAAGATATCTTGCATGAGATGTTGTCATGCTTCTCCTGAAAGTCTGTTCTTTCAGCTACATCAGCAACATGCATTGCCAATTTTTCTGCTAGATCAGCATCTTCTGCATTTAGCATTGAATCCATTCCTTCTAGAACATCTTCAGCAGCTCTTTTTGTCAAGAGAAGTGGGTGGTCACAAATTTTCTTTAGAATCTGCTCCAAGGATAATAATTTTTTTTACACATAAACACAGTCTAAGCATTAATTGAACAGTGAGAATGTATTGAATTAAAAAATTTTGGACTGATCTTATCACATAAATACTACAGAGTACAGACTAATGCCTACTTCAAGACCTTCAAGGAATATGAAGAATAAATGACTGTCTCAGGTCAAGCAAACTTCCAAATCTCACATAATAATATTGTTATCAGAAAATAAAATTTTGCAACTGCAATAAATGTGTAAACCACATCAGTGAAAGTATTCATTTTATCCTGACTCTTGCACATCCCAAATGAATAGAAATGCAGATATACCAAGAGATCTTATACACATTAACCATACCAGTAGATTTATTTGCAGTTAAAACCTTTGACAGCTTAAGGGGACATATTTGACCAGAATAAGCTGATATTTACTATACATGCACAGGAATATAAATCCGTGGAAGCTGTTAGTGCTAAGACAAACAGTAATTTTTCAAGACTAGCTAATTAAAGCAAAAGGACAATCAAAATACAGCAACATGACCAATCAACTTCATATTTATGCCCATTTCACAAATGAAACATCACAACAATACTTAATTATAAGCAAAAAGTTTAAAAAATATATATATCTGTTTCATCCAATTTCAACCAAGTGATGTCCACCCATCACCCTCCCTCTAGGGAATACAAGAAACAGCAATTAATTGTTAAAGAAGGCAGTTCAAAGATTGATCCACATGTTTGAGGTAATTTGGTGCTTATGAGATGAGGGAGGAAATAAAGACTCCAAAAAGAAAACATTGAAGAAGTGGTACAGCATCGAAAGCTGTGTAGAATTCTTGGACAATTATACAAACAAAACATCGAACTAACTACTCAAATTTCATTCCACAGATTTAGAATAATTCACTCAGTTGTGCTTATATATTTTTTTCCTAATTTACAAAAACAGCAATGCTAAGATTTAGAAAATCATAAAATATAATTCAGCATGTTGCTCAATTAATTGCACATAAATTTCATGCTTATATATTAACTGTACCAAAAATATTTGACTTCAAATTTACAAGCAACTGCCACCAACAACTTTGAAGAGAATTTGATGCATATACACACATATGTATGTAAACAAATGAAGAGAGTAGATAACAAATTACCGTCAGTGCAGCCAGTGGCGAGCCATCAAAAGCAGATAGAACCAGCTCACTCCGCAGAAAGGCTTCATAGAGTTGTTGCTGCACCAAATAAGTATCATACTACTATTATTTAAAATATCTTAGAAGAATACCATTAAAATGTACACCAAGAAACAAACCACACCTGGCAACTAGTCAGTCTTAGCCATACAATCATCTCATTCTTTTTGGAAAGAGTGGCAGCTGTAGAATCATCTTCCTTAAATACTTCATTCTTCAAGCGACGCAAAAAATAAGGTTGAATGCGTTCTCTTAGCTCCTACAAAATAAATAACAAGTGACTGGTGCAATCAAGGAAGAGTTGGTTTAATTCTTGCTCATGACATTCATATCTTACAATCACATTTTCTTCTAAAATTCAAATTATAAAGTTAAGATTTCAATCGTATTAAAAAAATTCTGCTGTTGAGACTTCTTGCATTACAGGAGTCATTTTATATTTTTCCCCATTTCAAATTTCTAATCCTACTGGGAGCATGATTAGTTGTTGGTAATTTTACACTAAATATTAGTTTCTTTATTAAACTGCTTTAGTTAGTTAACTAGCAAACCAACTCGACATATAATACACATTCATCAATAAATTAGCTCGACATACTCTTTTCGAATAATTTATTAGTATTTAATTAGTTAGATTTTGTATCAATAAGAAAATGTCAACATCTAACAGTTATAATTGCAATAATTATATGATCACAGTTGTGCGGTAGCATGATTTTAGGGTTTCATCAACTCTATATTATGTTATTGGAGCTGTCTTATTAGTTTCCATGATATAGCCTACTTTGTAGTTTTTATTCATTTGAGAAGTCTCATATATATATAAGAGTGTATTTTCCTCCTCTTCTCTCTCTCTTTCTCAACATTTCATTCATTCATTGTCTAGTAAAGGTCATGCATCAAAATTTTCAAGATTATGCTAAAGAAATGAGACGCTTAATCAACAGGAATCAGAAAACTTCATCATATCCTAGCTTACGAACTCAATGCAACAACAAATTTCTCAAGGTTATTCACTGCTTAATACAGTTAAAAAAGGAAAAAAAATTGGAATGCAGTTACTCAAACATATTCTCAAGTGGGCAATGATGCTTAAATTCATGAGCTATGTAATAACAGGCATTTCAAGTATTTTGGTTTGGCTTCATGTTTAGCAAAAATTTTAAAATTCCAAAAAAGAGGGAAATCAGGTTCAAGAATGCATGCTAGTGCCTTTTAGGAGAACACTGTAAAACAGTTAAGAGCTAGATTACAATGAGGTTATTACAAGCCTAATATAGATCTTTCTATTGATGGAACATATCACAATAATCACGAAACAAGAGTGCCCAAAATACAACTATAACCACTAGAGTACTATATTCTAATTAGCAAATATACTCCAACCATAAGACGCCATGATTTGGATGCCTTTATAAGGTAACAAACTCATTGTGTAATTCAAGTTTATAAATAACCATCATCTTTTTTATGCTTGTTACAGAATATAATATCCTAATTAAATAATTCTCTAATTAGTGGTTATAAATATTCTAATTAGTATAGTTGTCTTATTAGCATTCCATCTTTGTATATAAATATGTAAAGCTTATAGCAATAAACACAAGAAAAATATTCCCATATTTCTGATTTTACATGGTATCAGAGCCAGGTTCTGTTTACTCACTTTTTCATATTTGTAGATTCTGGTTGTGATTTGTTGCTTCTGTTTTGTTGGGATTATTGCTTTTGTGTGAGTTATGGCTGACAAAAAGGCAATTAGTGTTTCTAATGTGATTTCGGTAATGTCTAAAATTACATAACACAAACTCAATGGCTCTAATTATATGGATTAGAGCAAGACGATTCGTCTTTATTTACGGAGTATTGAAAAAGACCAACATATGACTGACAATCCTCCTAAATATGAATCTAGACAGACATGGTTGAGGGAGGATGCTCGGTTATTTTTGTAAATTCGTAATTCTATTGATAGTGAAGTTATTGGCTTGCTTAATCACTGTGGATATGTGAAAGAATTGATGGATTATTTAAACTTCTTATATTCCGAGAAAGGAAATATTTTCCGAATTTATGAGGTTTGCAAATCATTTTATCGTACAGAGAAGCAAGAGAGTCTCTTACTACTTATTTTATGGATTTTAAGAAAACTTATGAATAGCTTAATATGCTACTGCCATTTAGTTCTGATGTGAAGGTTCAGCAAAGTCAACAAAAGCAGATGGCAATTATGAGCTTTTTAGCTGGTCTCTCTCCTGAATTTGAGACTGCGAAGTCTCAAATACTCTCAAATTTTGAGATTTCTTTTTTACATGATATTTTTAGCAATATACTTCGCAAAGAGGGAACTCCACCTGTTTAGTACAATAGTGCTTTTGTCAGCCAAAATCATGAATTTGGACGTTCTTATTACAGAGGTGGTGAAAAGGAGGGGATCCAATTCTTTCGAGCCTCAAGCACCGAAGTCAGGAGTGATTATATGCCATTATTGTCATAAGTTAGGCCATATGAAGAAGGATTGCAGAAGCTTCATAATAGAAATCAAAAAGTTCACTCTGCTCATGTGGCAACCACTACTAATGCATCTGAGAAATCAATTCTTATTTCTGCAAATGAATTTGCTAAGTTCTCTCAGTATCAATAACCATTGAAATCTTCATCTACTCCAATTACTGTCATTGCAGATTCAAGTAAATCCAATGCATGTCTTGTTTCCACATCCTCCAAATGGGTCATTGATTCCGATGCCACAGATCATATGATAGGTAATTCTAGCCTCTTTTCTACTTTTCAGTCCATCTCTAATGTCACCTTAACAGATGGGTCATCATCTTCTGTTCTTGGGTCTGGCACAATTACTCCTACCCCCTTACTTCCTTTGACATTTGTTCTTCATTTACCTCAATTATCTTTCAATTTGATTTCCGTAAGCCAAATTACTCGCACTCTTAATTGTTGTATCTCATTCTTTCCTGATAATTGCTTATTTCAGAATCTTATAACGAAGAAGATTATTGGTAAAAGGCATGAGTCAGGAGGCCTCCACATTCTCGATACCCACATACCTAGATTTATTACCTGCTCTAGAGTTCCATCCCTTTTTCAGGCGCATTGTCGGTTGGGGCATCCTTCTCTTCCTTTGCTTAAGAAGCTGTGTCCTCAGTTTAGTAGGATATCTTCCTTAGATTGTGAGTCGTGTCAATTTGCTAAACATCATCATCTCAGTTCAAGTCCAAGGGTCAATAAAAAAGCAAGTTTTCCTTTTGAGTTAGTTCATTATGATGTTTGGGGTCCCTGTCCAGTTCAGTCTAAAACTGGATTTAAATATTTTGTAACTTTTGTTGATGACCATTCTCGTATGACTTGGTTACATCTAATGAAAAGTCGTTCAGAATTGTTTACTCACTTTTGTGCTGAGGTCAAAACACAATTTAATATTTCTATCTATACATGGCGAAGTGATAATGCAAAAGAATATTTGTCAGCTTCTTTTTAAAATTATATAATTCAAAATGGCATCCTTCACCAAACATCTTATGTTGATACCCCATCCCAAAATGGAATAGCAGAGTGAAAGAACAGACATCTCTTTGAAACAACATGAGCTCTTTTGTTCCAAATGAAAGTTCCTAAAACTTTTTGGGCTGATGCAATTTCAACAGCATGTTTTTTGATTAATCGCATGTCTTCCTCTGTTCTTCATGGTGAGACTCCTTACAGTATTCGCTTTCCTACTAAATCAATGTTTCCTATCGAACCTATGATATTTGGTAGTACTTGTTTTGTTCGCGATATTCGTCCACATGTCACTAAATTAGACCCCAAATCATTAAAAGTGTATCTTTCTTAGATATTCTGGTTTGCAAAAAGGGTATCTGTGTTATTGTCCTGATCTTAATAAGTACCTTGTATCCTATGATATCACTTTTTTGGAAGAAACATCATATTTCTCATCTTCTGCTTCAACACATCAGGGGGAGGATAATGACTTGTTAGTCTACACTATCACATCTTTTGAACCAGTTCCTGACTCGGCTCCCATCAAGCCCCCAATTCGTCAGGTCTATTCTAGAAGACAGCACCCTCCTGATCCATGTCCTGCACCAACTCCTCCGTCATTAGACCCTGTTTCAAGTAATGATCTTCCTATCGCTTTGCGCAAAGGTAAGTGCCAATGTACTCATCCTATTTCCTCTTTTGTTTCTTATCATCACTTGTCACCCCCTTCTTGTTTCTTTGTTGCATCTCTTAATTCCATCACTATTCCTAAAACTGTTCATGAAGCCTTGTCTCATTCTGGATGGCGTAATGCAATGCTGGAGGAAATGAATGCTTTGGATGACAATGGTACTTGGACCTTGGTTGATTTACCTCCAGGGAAACAAGCTATTGGTTGCAAATGGGTGTTCATAGTTAAGGTGAATCCTGATGGGTCCATTGCTCGCTTAAAGGTCCGTCTTGTTGCTAAAGGCTATGCTCAGACCCATGGAGTGGATTATTCTAACACTTTTTCTCCAGTTGCTAAACTAACATCTGTTAGATTATTTATTTCTATGGTAGCTACTCATAATTGGCCTTTGTATCAGCTTGATATCAAGAATGCTTTTCTCCATGGTAATCTCTATGAGGAAGTTTATCTGGAACAACCTCCAGGGTTTGTTGCTCAGGGGGAGTATGGAAAAGTTTGTCGTCTTCACAAATCTTTGTATGGCTTAAAACAGAGTCATCGAGCTTGGTTTGGCAAGTTTAGTTAGACAGTTGAAAAGTTTGGGATGTGGAAGTGTAAGTCTGACCATTTAGTCTTTTATAGACAGTCTAAAGCTGAGGT
>CATIWF010037938.1:0-12422 GCA_949630135.1 Balakata baccata | reverse complement strand
TGATTTTTTGTTTCTACTGGCTGGTTTTCTATTCTAGATCTATAAATACATGTTGAAAAGATGTTTTGCTTGTTGGAAAACACAAGATTCATCAAAGAAAATTGCTCTTCATTTCTCATAAAGATTTTCCTTCCACTTGAGCTTCACATTTGACATTTTTCATTTTGGCTCCTAGTTTCTACTGTAATCCTTTATTTCGAGTTTGATTAAAGTGAGTTTGAGCTGTGAGTTTACAAGTAGAGCTAGAAAACTTGTTTTGGATTGTTTAGCACCTAGGGTTACAAGCTAATCAACTGTTTTTCAAGTTTTACTTTGTAAAAACTTGAATTTGTGAGTAAGAGCTTAGGTTAGCTCTGTTTAGGATTGTAATTGACTTAATTTTTGCCTTTGAAAAGAATTACTAGTGGAGAGAAACTCTCAAGGTTGAATCTTGAGGAGTAGATGTAGGCTAAAGAAAAGATGTTTTGATTGTTGGAAAACATAAGATTCATCAAAGAAAATTGCTCTTCATCTCTCATAAAGCTTTTCCTTCCACTTGAGCTTCACATTTGACATTTTTCATTTTGGCTCCTAGTTTCTACTGTAATCCTTTATTTCGAGTTTGATTAAAGTGAGTTTGAGCTGTGAGTTTACAAGTAGAGCTAGAAAACTTGTTTTGAATTGTTTAGCACCTAGGGTTACAAGCTAATCAACTGTTTTTCAAGTTTTACTTTGTAAAAACTTGAATTTGTGAGTAAGAGCTTAGGTTAGCTCTGTTTAGGATTGTAATTGACTTAATTCTTGTCTTTGAAAAGAATTACTAGTGGCGAGAAACTCTCAAGGTTGAATCTTGAGGAGTAGATTTAGGCTAAAGAAAGCCGAACTGCTATAAATTATTTGTATCAAACTTCTTCACTCTATTTCAGTTTTATATTGCTGCAAAATAGTTATTTTATAACTTTCAAATCTGATTTTGTTTCAAAAAATATTGAAAAACACCTTGATTTCAACTTCCTTCCGTTTAGCACCATACTTGTGTTTTAGCCTTCACTAAAAGTATTTATATATCCATCTGAAACTCTTCTAATTGGCTGATTAACTTATTTGATTTTGAAGTTTGTTTTGACTCACTGAAATTTCATTTGTAATTTTGAAAATATATTCTGCTTCAATTAGAATACTATTAGCTTACTCCAAAAACTTGGATCAGTTTTTAAAAGTTCAAAAATTCTTGAAAGCTCAATTCAACTTCCCCTTCTTGAGCTATTTTGGGACCTACAATAAGTGATTGATCAAAAAAACTGTTATGGCCTTAATTTTGAGTGGCCTTTTTATTTCTTTGTTTTTTTAGAAAATTCTTAATGTACTTGGTGTATGGGATGTTCTGTATTTTTAGAAGCTCCTTTTCTGTATTTTTTGTTCTACTAGTAATTGCAAAATTCAATTTCTATTCAGTTAAATATCAAATTGGGTGCTAATTTTTCCCTTTATGGCTTGATGTAAAGAAATGGATATTGTTCCTTTTAGAAATTCTAAACTCACCAGCATACTGCAATACTACTTTGGAGGTAATGCTAAGTCTAAATTTGACCAATTTGCTCCTGAAATTGGATAATTGATAATAGATGATAAAGTGCCAAAAAAAAGATATATATTTTATATTTAATTCTTCCATATTTAAGATAAATATAATTTATAATGCATGAATTAATCTTCTATTTTGTTTTTGTGATAGAAATTATTAATTGAGGAAGAAATAAGTTGAATTGGAAGATTTTAAGGAGAGAATCAAGCAATAAATCGTAAATGTTAGTCAGCTGTAGATTATTAAAAAAAAAAAAAAAGAGTTCCAACGTGCTTATGCTTGAAGGAGAAAAATGAAGAGAAACGAGATTCTATTCAAATTAATTCTGATTTTGTTAGAGATTTTTTCATATTTTTCTTTCCAGATCGGTGTAATTTTGTTGTCTATTTAGTAGATTTAATTCTTATTTAGTTTAGGATTCTTTTCCTATAAATAGATGTTCAATCAAAGAAAAAAAATCATCTTCAATTCTATTTCTAATTTTCTATATTCTTTCTTTATTTTAGTCATGTGTGGCTAATTTTACTTTTTCAGTCGAGGTTGTTAAAGATTGGTTTTAAATAAATTGTGAGAATTTGTTCATCATTTATTTTCTGTTTTAAGTATTTGAATATTTTTTATTCTTATTTAATTTATTCGTTCGACGAAAAAATTCCAGTTATTTGGGTCATTAAATTCGTAATTATTTAATTGATCTAATAAAGTGGCAAATCAATGCTTTTAAGGAAAACAAGTTATTATAGAGTATTAGTGGAAATATTCGATATATTTTAAATAAACGAGCTTGTGTTTTATTGAATATAATTATTAGCTTTTATAATTCTTAATGTTGTTTACAATCTAAATTTTAAGAGCTTGTTTAAGATTAATTGTTAAATAAAGTTTAAGTGTAGATCTTTCTCACTTAAATTACAAAGTAAGGAAATACAGAAAAATATTACAATTTATTAATATTCACAATCGATTTATTTTATTTGGAAAATTATTTTTTTATTCAATGAATAATATATTTAAACCAATTCTAAGATATACATTTACTATACATTTACTGGAATTTCTCTTGATTGATTTTTATTTTATTAATTTGTATTTTATTTTCTTCAATTCTAAAATTCCCCGACTTTTATTTGCTTTATTTACTTAAAATTCAGATTTAATTAATTTCTAATCCATATGAATTCGACCTTGTTCTCATTATTTACAAATTTATTTTTGAAAGAGTAGGAATTTAATTTTGATTAGTTTCGATAACTATCAAATTTTGGTACCGTTACCAAGGATTGACAACAATTATTTAATCTGAATTTTTTTGTATTTATGCCACATTCTTTTCGCGCAAGTGAATTAATTTTTGATTTTAAAATTGATAAGACAACCCGTAGATTAAGAAAAGAAATCAAACAAAACTCAGTCTCTTCTTCATTTAATCCAAAACTTGATTCTTATTTAAAAGAAATTATAATTGTTGTTGAACAAACTTTAACGAGGTTGGCAAATTCGAACTTGTGCTAATAGCCCTTATGCATTGAGCCTCAAAATCTTGAGGTAAGTTTTGAATTAAAATTTTATTTGATTCACTTATTGTCTACCTTTCGTAGTCTTGCAGGAGAAGATCCTTACAAACATCTCAAAGAATTTCATGTGGTATGTTCTAGCTTGAAACCACAATGAGTAACAGAGGAGCAAATCAAATTGAGGGTTTTTCCCTTTTCGTTAACTGACTAAGCAAAGGATTGGTTGTATTATCTTCTTTCGAGATCAATCACAACATGGGAGGAATTGCAAACACAATTTTTCGAAAAAAAATTTATTGTCTCTAAAGCCATAGTAATTAGAAAAGAAATTTGTGAAATTCATCAATTTAGTAGAGAAACTCTTTATGAGTATTGGGAAAGGTTTAATCAATTTTGTGCAAGCTATTCTCACCATCAAATTTTTGATAACTTACTAATCCAATATTTTTATGAAGGTTTGACACAAGCTGATAGAAATTTAATAGATGCTGCAAGTGGAGAAGTTTTGGTTGATAAAACTCTTACTCAAGCTAAGAATTTAATCTCTAAAGTTGCTGCCAATTTGCAACAATTTGGCTCTAAACAAGAACCACCTACAAAGAAAGTAAACGAGGTAAGTATTCATTCTATTGAACAAAGACTTGACAATCTCATTTCTATGGTGTAGAAAATGGCGGTAGGAAATCAACAAGTGAAGGCAAGTAGAGTTTGTTCAAACTATGGTCTTCCAATTGATATGTGTCTTAGTCTCCAAGAAAAAGAATATGTCAATGCTGAAGCAAGGTTCCGAGGGCAGCAATATCAGAGGAAATATGATTCTTATGTCTCTACCTACAATCCCTAATGGAAGACTACCCAAATCTCAGTTATGGGCAGACATCTCATAACTTCTATCAATCCAAATTTCAACCAAGACAACCAACTCATGCTCCTCAACCATCTCAAAAGCTAGGTATGTCTTTGGAACAAATAGTATATGTTTTAGCTACTAATGTTCAACAATTCCAGCAAGATACCAAAACTAGCATTCAAAACTTTGAAAATCATGAGTCAACTAGCCACCTTCGTTGGAAGATTAGAGAATCAAAATTCTGGACATTTGCCTTCTCAACATGAAGTAAATCCTAAGCAGAATGCTTGTGCCATTGTATTGAAAAGTGGAAACGAGTTGAAGAAACCAACAAAGAAGAGTTAGAAATATGTTGTAGAAGAAGAAATTGAGAATAAAAGCGAGCTGCCTCAATAAAAAAAAATTTCTAGTAATATTTTACATAAACCATCCATTGTTGTACCTCCTTCTTTTCCTAGTAGATTGGCTAATTCAAAAAAAAAAACAGCAAAAAAAAAACAGAAATTTTAGATGTTTTTCGAAAAGTTGAAGTGAATATCCCCCTCATTGATGCCATAAAACAAGTGCCCCACTATGTAAAATTTTTGAAGGAATTATGTGCTAAAAAATGAAAATTGAAAGGAGATGAAAAAATTCACATGGTGGAAAATGTATATAATGTTCTTCAAAAGAAGCTGCCTCCAAAGTGCAAAGACAAATATTTTTACTATCCATTTGAAAATTGGTAGTTTAAATATCAAAAAAGCAATGTTATATTTAGGAGCTTCGATCAATGTTATGCCCCACTCTATTTATGCATCTCCGAATGTTGTACCATTGAAAGAAATGAGTGTAATTTTACAACTTGCTAATCGATCTAATGTGCATCTTGATGGTATTTTAGAAAATATTTTAGTTCAAATTAGTAATTTGATTTTTCCTACTGACTTTTATATGATTGATATGGATGAAGACAATTCTTCTAATTCAATTCCAATTTTATTAGGAATACCCTTTTTAATACATCTAGGACTAAGATTGATGTTTCTCAAGGGAGATTTACTATGGGATTTGATAATGAAATTGTTGAATTTAATATTAATGATTCCATGAATAGTCCAACTGATGTTCATTCTGTTTTTGCCATAGCTGTTATTGACTCTTTTGTGCAGCCAAAATCTGACTTGGGTGCAAATAAGATTACAATTGATAATGAATTTTATCGTAGAGACAATGAAGAAGCTCGAGGAAATTTTGTGCTAAAGGACACAATGTTTGTTCTTGAATTCCAGGAGCGAAATACCCAAGGACAGCACGATCTTCACACACCACCATCCTCACCTCCTCTCTCATCGGCAGTTGAAGAAGAGTCCACATCTGATTTGTCCGATCTTACCCCATCAGCGGTGAAACACAACTTTTGAATGGGTAAGTTGTGGCATTTTTGGGTGTGATTTTCCTCCAATTTCTTTCACCTCCCACGATTCATGATTGGGTTTCTTTGATTTTGCCTTTTCTGATATGTTCTCTTGATATTTCTTACGCACATGACTGGATTTTGCTGCAATTTGAGGAGTGATGCTGAGATTGAAGTTTAATTGGAGATGGATGTTAAATAAATTATTAATTTGATATTTTTCAATCTAGGGTTTGAACAAATTAGCGATTTGTTACTGAATTAGAGATTTATTGTTGATGGGTAAGTCACCGAATTGCTAAATTGGTTATTGATTATGCTGAGTTGTTAAATAGGTTTCTGATGTGGAATTTTCAAATTGAGAATTGATTGCTGAAAATTTAAGTTTAATTGATGAAATGTTTTTTTTTTTCATTTTCTGGATTAATTTTGACTCACACACCATTACCTGCTCGTTTGAAGTAATTAAAATGTTTTTGCTGTGTTTTGTAGTATTTACGATAGGGAGAATATGAGGTGTGATTATTTTGATGTAAATGGATAAAATATGTTGGGCAATAGTTAAATGTTGATTTTATGAATTCTCTGGTTTGGTGGGTTTGCTGTATTTTGGATTTAACTGTGTTGATTTGCTATATATATTTTTGTGAAAATTGTTGTTACGGATTGCTGTGAGTTTTATTAATCCATTGCTGATTGATTTGTTGAATTGAGATCATGGTTGAACCATCCCAATCGGTTAAAGAAGAACAAGTTTGTCCATAGATAGAGTTTTGTTCGAGGTAGATGATAGCAAGGAGTATGTACAATGCAGATTTTGTTCAAGCATTTTGATATACTACCTTTGAATAGTTGTTGTATAAAAGGGGAGTAATTCTGAATTCTTTTTATCTTTTTAATGTATTTTGATTCTACTTCTATATTCAAAACAATGTAGGATGTAGATGCGGGGGAGTGATATTTGAGCTTCATTTTAAAATTTCTGAAAAAAAAAATACGCACTTTTATGGAGTTTTAATCTTATTAATATGAAGAACAAATAGTTATGATTTTAAATTTTTCATGAAATTTGACATTTTTATTTGTTTGACAAAAATTGCAAGATGATTATACCAATTTATACCCAATTCAAGTAAGGATTTTTTAGCCTAATTTCAAGCAAGAAGTTTCTGGCTTGCTATAATTTTTTTCGAGAGAATTTATTATTAGTTGGAAATACTTGAATCTACTGAATTTTGTTGAGCTATACATATGATTTTTTTTTGGTTCTTAGTAGTAGTTAAAAGAATTAGTAAGCATAATTCAACCATTTGAAAAATTTTGCACAATTGTTCTTAAAAAAAAGTATTTTTAAAAGATTTACAAATATAATGAGTATAATACGTTATTTTGAAAATCTAAATTAAATATCTCAAATAACTTAAAAGTTTGTAAGTTTTTTTTTTAAATAAAATAAAAATTGAATATTTTTGCATAAAATTTCAAAATGTTATTTTGCTTACACATGCCAAACCAATTTTCTTCTAAAATCCTTTGATTTTTTATTTGAGTTTAATCGGGTGGGAGAGATGAGGTGAAATGGTAAATTTATAGTTCTTTTCTTTTTAATATATGAATTATTAATATTTTTGCCTAAACACTTAAGTGATTGGAGTGAAATCCTTAGAAAGGGTATTAAATCTTGCATATTTTTGGATAACATTGAAAGAATGTTAGATTAACTGTGAAATTTAGATTAAGTGTGAAATTTAGGTTTTAAATATTTATTGTGCTATGAAATATTTTTATTCTAATTATTAATTTGGTTGAAATTCATAACTTGAGATCAATTTTTGTATCAGGACAAGCAAAAGTCTTGGTGTGTGGGAATTTGATAAGTGCCAAAAAAAAAAAATATATTTTATATTTAATTATTTTATATTTAAGATAAATATAATTTATAATGCATGAATTAATCTCATATTTTGTTTTTTGTGAAATAAATTATCAATTGAGGAAGAAATAAGCTGAATTGGAAGATTTTAAATAGAAAATCAAGCAATAAATTATAACTGTCAGTCAGCTGCAGATTATCAAAGAAAAAGAGTTTCAACGTATCCATACTTGAAAGTAAAAAATGAAGAGAGATGAGATTCTATTCCAATTAATTCCCATTTTTTTAGAGATTTTTTCTTATTTTTCTTTTCTAGATCAACATGATCTTGTTGCATATTTAGTATATTTAATTCTTATTTAGTTTAAGATTCTTTCCTATAAATAGATGTTGAATCAAAGGAAAAAATTATCTTCAATTCCATTTCTAAATTTCTATATTCTTTCTTTATTTTAACTTTAGATTTTAGCCATGTATGACTAATTTTACTTTTTTAGTCAATGTTGTCAAAAATTGATTTTAAATAAATTGTAAGAATTTATTCCTCATTTATTTTATATTTTAAGTTTTTGAATATGAAAAAATATCAATTATTTGGGTCATTAAATCCGTTATTATTTAATTGATCTAATAAAGTGACAAATCAATACTCTTAATAAAAATAAGTCATTATAAACTATTGGTGAAAATATTCAATTTATTTTAAATAAACGAATTTGTATTTTATTGACTATAATTGGTGGCTTTTCTTATTCTTAATGCTATTTATAATATAAATGTTAAGAGTTTGTTTAAGGTTGATTGTTAAATAAAGTTTAAATGTAGAGTTTTCTCACTTAAATTACAAAGTAAAGAAATGCTAAATATTAGAGTTTATTAATATTCATAACCAATTTATTTAATTTAAAAAGTTATCTTTTTATTCAACGATTAATAAATTTAAACTAATTCTAAGATATATCTTGGCTGAAATTTTTCTTGATTGATTTTAATTCCAATAATTTGCATTTTATTTTCTTCAATTTTAAAATCCCCAACTTTTATTTTCTTTGTTTACTTAAAATTCAGATTTAATTAATTATCAATATGTGGATTTGATCATGATCTCACTATTTACAAATTTATTTTTTAAAGAGTAGAAATTTAATTTTGGTTTGTTTGGACAACTATCAATAGACTATTTGTTTTATAGTATGTAAGAGTATTGTACTTCCTAATCTACTCCCTCATCTTCGAATTTGACAAGAATTCTTTGATTTTTGCAAGCATAGCCAAATTTAAAAGTAAATTTAATCCCTTTTTTCTATTTAAATTATTATTTAATTGTCATATTTAATACATACCATTTTTATTATATATATTATTTATAATGTATTATAATTATTGCTTACAGTTATTGGTTATAATTGTCGTTTTATAATGTATTCATTTATCTATTATTGCTTATAATTTATTATTGTTTTCACTTTCTTTGAAGTTATGTTTTCATTATAAATAAAACATGTCTCTAATATATGCATTAGTTTTATACTGAAGGCTAGGAAAGATTAGTTTTTCATTCTCAAGCAGATTGGCATCTTCTCAATCACAGGCTTGAACAATGGTCAGGCAATTGCCCTAAATTCTTATCTGAACTTTCTATTGTATGCTTATGCCTCAGTTTTCACAAATGGTTTAAGTTTCCTGTTACTTTAGGACTTTTTTTTTTTTTTTTCCATTCCTCTTTTGCATGCATTTGTGTCTTTTTTTTGTGTGTGTAGTAATTGTTCCTTGCATTTTTTTTTATTGTACTATTTAATTTATGTTGATTTCTTAGTTTTTTTTTTTTTTTTTTTTTGCATTTTGACTGTTGATTCTTAAATTTTAAAATTGCCATTTTGTTAGATCTGATGGGTTAAGTGGTCAGAACTTTCAATACAACCTTTTGATTGGCCTTTGAAATTGTATTCAGATTTTTTAAACACTGACCGGGTTTGTATTAGTATAGCTACTCTTTGTAAAGATAAATATGATACCTAATAGTTTTGCATTTTGATTCAATGCTGCATATGCTGTGATCTACTTTTTTTTTTTTTTTATCATTATTATATTATGATTTGAGAAATGTATACCGTTTGATTGCTTGCTTATTGACTGTCAAGGTAATGGTCTGATAATGACCTAATTATCTATCGACTGATTAATTTTTTTGGTTGTCCTGTGCTCAAACTCAGTTGTTTAGATGGGGAGATCTTTTACATTTAATGTAAGATTTGATAAAGAAATCATACTCATTTAAAGCATTATATACTGAGAAATCTTTTACATTCAATGCAATATTTAATAAGGAAATCCTACTCATCTAAAGCATTAGATATGAAGAGATTTTTGACATTTAATGTAAGATTTGATAAGGATATTCTACTCATTTAAGACACTAGATATGGAAAATTATGATATTATTTTTACTGTACTTTTAACAAAATGACCATTTCACCCTTAAGCTGCCATTTCCCTTTGATGAAAATGTGTTCTCTATGAATTGCATGTCACGTTGGAGACGAGGTCAAAGCCTAAAACAGAGAATGCCAATAAAATACATGCTTATATTACTAATTTAAAATATATAGAATATTATTATAATTAAATTTTTATGGACTTAATATATGGAAACCTTAGATATAAAAAAGGACCTTAGGCTGCCTGAATTCTTTCAAAAGGAATCCCTACTTAGGCTGTGACTAGATAATTATATTTATCATTTATCATGTACTAGTAAAAAATTGAAAAAACTATCTTCTACCTCCTCTTCCTTTGTACTAATATTTCACTAAATAATACAAATTTATGTTAAGTATTTTTCACTTTTCATATGTTTAATAAAAATCAGATTTATTATATATTATTTATAATATGTTACTATATTAATTAGTACTTATAATTGTAGTCATTCTTCCCTATCCGAAACTAAGGCTGCTCACTCATTTATATATTAAAAGCAAGATTGAAAATCATTGTAGTAGTAAGTATAGTGCAACCTTGCCCTCGTAACAAAATCAATAAGCGATATATGTCACGGGCTTGGTCTTTTCTTCCAAATGTCGTGCGGCACTAGCTAATTTTCACCTAATCGTAAGCTAGTCAGCCTCCTCGAATGCTAGAAAATGCTAGCGAGTAAAGATGCTAAGAACTTTAAAAGGCAAAGAATGTTTTGTATTACTCAAAGAAAGCTTTACAATTTGTGTGTTACAAATGAGATGCCAAGAGGTATTTATTGGCCTCCACCTCCTCAATGGACGGCTAGGATCGATTTGATCCAACGGTCCTTATCTTTCATCCAGATTTCTCTACATCATTTTATACTTTAGAAGAATTATGTACACATCTCTACAATTCTCTAGAATAATCTACAAGTG
Organism: Balakata baccata; assembly: GCA_949630135.1. Lineage (NCBI taxonomy): Eukaryota > Viridiplantae > Streptophyta > Magnoliopsida > Malpighiales > Euphorbiaceae > Balakata > Balakata baccata. Next base: position 1,830 of record CATIWF010037938.1, on the reverse strand, counting down.
TGTAGAATACCCTACACAACTCTAGAATATGGTGGATAGAGAATTTGGTTGAACCTCCGCGATACATGACATTCTCTCCCACTCAATATAGCGACGTCCTCATCGCGTCCCTCTCATAAGCCTCAATCACATTTTTATTGGCCCAAAGGTGGAGCTTGTGCTCCCAACTCGATTCACTAAATGGCAACCCTTTCCATTTGACAAAGTACTCAACATAATTTGGATGGGTGCCACGCCTCGAGATTACTCGATGTGCCAAAATCTTCTCGGCCTCACGTTCGGGTGTCATAGTGATGGCCATAGGTGCTCTTCTTGACTCGCTCCGGCTTGGTTCCTCCTTGTCGGCATGAAATGGCTTTAAAAAGCTCACATGTAATACCGGATGCATCTCCAAATGTGAAGGCAAAGTTAAGCAATAGGCCAACTTGCCAACACGCTTCTCTACGGGGAATGGGCTTTCATAGCGCCTAACCAATCCTTTGTGCACATTTACAAACCTTTGGCTTTGATGTGGGAGGAGTTTCACCATGACTAAGTCCCCCTCCTCAAACTCCAAGTGCCTCCTCTTAGTATCGGCCCACTTCTTCATTCTTTTTGCGGCCTTTACTAAGTAGACCCGGGCCATGTCGGACTTCTCATGCCATCCCTTGGCAAACTTGAAGGCGGATGGGCTAGGACCTTTATACCCAATGGCCAATGTATGTGGAGTCATTGGTTGATGTCCTATTTCTATCTTGAATGGACTAGCCCCCGTTGACTCACTTTTTTGCAAATTGTATGAGAATTGGGCTATGTCCATCAACTTGGCCCAATCTTTTTGGTTGGCACTCACATAATGCCTTAAGTACAACTCCAACAAGGCATTCACCCTTTTGGTTTGCCCATTGGTTTAAGGATGAAAGCTTGTGGAGAAGTTGAGCTCGGACCCTAATAGCTTGAACAATTCCATCCAAAATCGGCCAGTGAAGCGAATGTCTCTATCACTCACAATTGTCTTTGGTATGCCTCAATACTTCACCACATGCTTGAAAAATAAAAGAGCAACATCTTTGGCAGAAAATTTTATAGGTACGGGGATGAACACCCCATACTTGCTAAATCGATCCACCACCACCATGATGTTGCTACATCTTTCGGACTTGGGTAGGCATGTGATGAAATCCATAAAGATGCTCTCCCAAGGCTTCTCGGGAATGGGCAATGGTTACAATAGGCCTGCTGGATGGTGTTGTTCTCCCTTGTCTTGTTGGCACACAAGACATGTCTTCATATATAACTCGATATCATTGCGCATTTGGGGCCAATAGTAGGCACGCTCCACAAGTGCCAACGTGCGCCGGGTACCGGGATGTCCCGCCCATTGTGAATCGTGGCACTCCTTGATGATCTCTTTCCTCAAGCCTTGCCACTTTGACACATATACTTGGTCTCCTTTGGTGGTGAGCACCCCATCCCTTAGCCAAAATTGGCGTGTCTTCCCTTGACTTGACAATTCCACCAAACTCTTGGCTTGTGGGTCATGCTCTAGTCCCTCCTTGACTCGATCCACCAAGGGAAATGTTGGGCTTGTGATGGCAGCCAACTCAACTTTTCTGCTAAGTGCATCGGCTACCAAGTTGGCCTTGCCAGGCTTGTACTCCATCACAAAATCGAACTCGGCCAAGAAAGCTTGCCAACGGATTTGCTTCGGTGACAACTTCTTTTGCTTGAGGAAGTAGCTTGTGGCCACATTATCGGTTTTGACAATGAACTTGGATCCCAATAGATAATGCCTCCAAGTTCATAGGCAATATACTACAGCGATCATCTCCTTGGCGCTCGGTATCATTG
>CATIWF010037901.1:0-19240 GCA_949630135.1 Balakata baccata | reverse complement strand
TGAGACAAACTCCTACATTCACTTTTCACTTTAATCTCCTTACGAATGAGCTTACTTTGAGCTTCAATTTCTATTCACACATTCTCCATTTTGAGCATATGAATACATTAATTCATAGTCCTCATGTCAAGGAATACATATTCGAGTCTTTCTCCCAAAATCGAGTTGTGGGATCCTCCCGAATTATCCTCTCAAAATGGCTCATAATCACAATTTTTCCAACTTTTCCTTGAACCAGAAGGATGGTTCTGCTCAAAACCTCCAGGTACGAACACTGGAAGTTGATGGGATGCATAATCTCTTTTGAATCTAGATTCTCGAGGTAAGATTAGTGCCAACCTCTGTTGGCCTTTTCTTAAACCTGAACCTCCACTTCTTAAACCATCACTAACCGTAACACTTAAAAGTGGACCGCCGAAGAAAATAGAGTCCCCTGTACACATCAGCTTCTCAGCTTGCTGTGCTGGAGTCTTAGCTCTTGAAGTTAAGGATTCTTGTGCTAGAATTATTGGTTTTTCCTACCGTGATTGCCCATTTCCACTCTATATTTTGGCAATCCTATTTGCATAGTTGATCTGTTTCTAGCTTCAGAAGTTGATAGTGGAACTGATACATGCCTACCAGCAGTGGATAACTTCATCTTGATCCTAGACAACAAATGTCCTTTTCATGTCTCTTAGAAGAAGTACCTGGCACTGCAAGAAGCAGTGGATCAGAACTACCCCTATGCACAACTTTATCATCAATTCGCAAGATCTGGTAGAGGGTTGTTTCCAGCAGGCACAGCTGCCTTAGAAACTACAGGATGATCAGAAGCAAAGCCAGAGCTTGAAGTTGCTGTGCCAAAATGACTTGAACCATATGCTTGCAGTAGAGGGCTAAGTGTGATAGATTTGTGAATGCAGCTTGGGGCTACTAAATTTACTAACTCTCTTAAGTCCAGGTATCATACTCATCTATACCACCTTGACTTGGGGCAAAAGAGTTTTCCAAGGTAGAAAACCTCGACTCATTCTTGATCTCTTTATTTGACTTGAACCATGTGCTTGCAATAGAGAGCTAAGTGTGACAGATTTGTGAATGCAGCTTGGGCTACTAAATCTACTAACACTCTTAAGTCCAAGTATCATACTCATCTATGCTACCTTGACTTGGGGCAAAAGAGTTTTCCAAGGTAGAAAACCTCGACTCATTCTTGATCTCTTTATTTGCTCCAATGTCAGTACTCACACTACTCCTGACACTCATGTTGCCACTTGAGATAAATTATGGATCTGATAAACGACGATTATCAACAGCAACAAGCTTTTAGCACTAAGGAAGATGCCCTAGCCTTCGCCGCTGCTTTGATAGCCTTAGTAGAATCTAACTTAGCAAGTTTCCAAGCACTTATCTAAACAAGCCTTTTGGATAGCTTGTTTCCTCTTTCAAAACTCCAGCTACATCAGGATCAACAGTAGATGGGACCATTCCGGGCTTCAGGTGTGGGATAACTTCATCCTGATGCAACGAAATTAAAATATAGCTTTAGCAAATGTGGACGCCAAAAGCTTGTTCCAGGCAATTTGTTTCATTCCAGGCAACTTAACGATCATGATTGATCACAATATGATCTAGAATGGAACCACCATGGGTATTCTAATTGCTTTGTTGACTGATATAATACTTTATGATTTTATTGTTATTGTGAATTGCACTATATATCGATTCTTCTTCGTCATAACATTCCTCATTACTGATATATATCCATTATCATCTAAAGACGAAGATGAATATTCAAATTGCATGTTCAATTGACCTCCAATATTGAAATTCATTTTTAAAGATTATCGTTTGAGTAATTTGGAAAATAAAAATAAAAGTATTTGATTTCTAAATAATCATCAATATGAATAAGTTACATAATTGATAGTGTTATTTATAGAAAAAATTTTGATAAGATGATATGGTTGAAAATTTAATCCAGTGACTGAGCTTGTGATAAAAATCTACCATATGGTTTAGATAAGAATAAAATCTATCCGACGATTGAGATGATGACAGAAATCGTGATAAGGTTTAGATAAAGATATAATCAATCCGACAGTTGAGATTATGATGATCTATCATCACCAAAAATAAGTGTTGACTAGATATTCATTATCTATGCTTTACATATATGTATAAAATAATGTACACAGTAAATGATGAATCTAGCATTCACATGCCATATATATACACAGATGCACATTTCATATTATTTGCTCAACCTGTATTTTGTATGTCATTACTCCATTTCAAACACTAAACTACAAAACCACAAAAAAATAAAAATGTCTATCTAGTCTTCTGAATACAATGGTGATGAAGATGTGCTATTGTGTAAAGTTTATATGGATATTTCGCAAGATCCTATTATAGATGTATGTAAGTCTACAAATCAATGTCGGTCTCGCATGGAATATGCATATAACAACACAAGAAATTGGTGCTAAGGGTATCGCAATAACAAATCTGTACAATCTCAAATTCAAACTATAGAGAAAATTGTTCAAAAGTTGAAAACTTGCATTAAAAAAGTTGAAAATATGCATACTAATGGTAGCTCAGATAAAAACATTGTAAGTATTTTATACAAAAAATTTTCATTTTTTTTTCTATATTTCTATATAACTAAAATTTTATAGTTTAAATTATTTGTAGATGAACCAAACTAAAATGTTACTCATGCAAAATGACAACTGCAAAAAAGGTTTCAAGTTTAATCATATGTGGAATATAGTGAAGGATTTTTAAAAATTTAAAAATAATGTCACCACATCAAGAAAAAAAGCCTCAGAAGCAAACTCTAAATTATGTCTCATTAGAGTTAGATAATCTCACTCCTAAATCTCCAATATTGACATCTCTTGGGCCAATATCATTTTCTCTTAATTTAGATGATAGTGCTGATAGTTCGTTATTAGAATGACCAACTAGGGTCAAAAATGCAAAATTGAAGAGAAAATGATGAATACATTTCAACTATCATTGATAGTCTCAAAAAGAAAAATTGATACTTTTAACGATGTTGAAGAAGACCAACTCGAACAAGCAAAAACAACTAAATTTTCAAAGTAGAAATTTGGCACTAAAAAGAATTTAAAGAAAAAAATAAAATTTTAATGCAAAACTTGAAAACTATTAATGATCCAAAAATTCATGAATATATTAAACCTTAGCAAATGCAAATTTAAAAAAAAAACATCTCAACTGCATCAACAAGCATAACAACTCAAAAATTTGTGCATTTACTTTCATATTGTTAAGATCTTTTTTCCAAAATTCGTATTTACTCAGCTTCGATATATACATGAATTTTTAAATCACCAATAGTTCTTAAGTCTCGCATCAAAATTTTATTTTCTTCTTTAAATTCTTTGTGTCAAATTTCTACTTTGGAAATCTAGTTGTTGTTGCCTGTCCGAGACTGTCTTCTTCAACATTTCTAAAAGATATTGATTTTCCTCTTCAAGACTATTAGTGACATCTGAAATTTTTTGATGATTTTTTCTCTTCAATTTGGTATTTTTCACTTCAATTGGTCGTTTTGATGACAAACCGCTAGTAACATCATCTAAATTAAGAGACAATGAAGGCAACCCAGAATAGACTGACATTGGAAACTCATGAGCAGGATTCTTTAATTGTATTAGACATAACTCAAAGTTTGCTTTTAAGTTGTTTTTCTTGATGTGGTGATATTATATTTAAACTTTTCAAAATCACTCACTATATTCCACACATAATCAAATTTGAAACTCTTTTTGTAGCATTCATCTTGCATGAGCAAAATTCTAGTAAATTCATCTACAAATAATTTGAACTATAAAGCTCTAGTATATACTCAATATCTTTAATCTAAGGCACTACTAGGATGCATATTTTCAACTTATTTAATACAAACATTCAATTCAAACAATTTTTTCTATAGTTTGAATTTGAGATTGCACAGATCTTCTATTGTGATATTCACAACACCCATTTCTTGCATTGTTATATGCATCTTCCATATGAGACCAAAATTGACTTAAGATTGATGTACACCAGTAATAGGATATTATGAAATATCCATATAAACTTTATATAAGAGCACATTTTTATCAACACAGTATCCAAATTGGATAGAATTTTTTCTTTTAGTTTAGTGCTTGAAATAGAATAGTGAAATACAAAATACAAGTTGGGCAAATCATATGAAATGTACACCCATATATATATATACATATATGACATCTGAATGTCAAATTCATCATTTTCTTGTATATTATTTTATACATATAGATAAATTACAAATAATGAATATCTAGTCAACAATTATAATTCATTTAATAGATTTCATCATAATCTCAACCACTAGATTGATTTCATCCTTATTTAAACCTTATTATGATTTATGTCACTATCTTAACCATCGAATAGATTTCATCCTAATGTCAACCGTCCGATGAATTTCATCCTTATTCAATCATATGATAGATTTTATCACTATCTTAGTTGTTTGATTAAATTTTTAATCTTATCATCTTATTAAAATTTTTTATATAAATAACACTATTAATTATAAAATTTAATCTTACTAATTATTATGCAAAAATCAAATATTTCTAATTCTATTCTCCAAATTACTCAAATGATAATATTTAAAAATGAAATTCAATATTAGATGTTCATCTAACATGCAATTCGAATATTCATTTTGTCTATCGATGACAACAAAGATATATCACTATCGAGTAATCTTACAAAAGAAGAAGTGATATAACATGCAATTCACAATAACAACACAATCATGGAGTATTATCTCAGTCAACAAAGCAACTAGGGTATCCATGGTAACTCTATTCGAGGTCATATTGTGATCAATTGCGATTGTGAAGATGCTTCATATTAAGAAAGGTGTCAATTGCCAATAGCATGACTTCAACACTGTCAAGAATACCCCAAAAAAAAAAAAAAACTATTTAAAAACTAGAAGATGTGTCATAAATCAGATGCAACCATACACTTAACCTTTTTAAAAACATGTACAAAATTTTCAAGCATAGAGGAATGCTGGATGCAAGAAATCTCATATCAAGCCCAAATTGAAATTTTTGGGTACTTAAAGGAAAATGCATATCAGTAAATTTTAACAGTCAGACAGTGAACTAGGCAAAATATTATTTAACCAAGGATATGCAAGGATGCACATTGTAAGGATGAGAGCCTCTCAATGTTAGGCCAGCATTCATTCAATTAAGATTGAAGAACTGTCACGATGATACTTCATTTTCAAGATCAAAAGGAAAGAATTAAGCATGTTTATGGTACCGAACTTGAGTTCAGTCTCAAGCAAACCAAATGCAATCATATAAAGCCATATAGAAATTGTAGGTATAAAAGCAAATTGTTCAGGCAACTCTACACATTACCCTCTTAAAACTATTACATCAGAGTATAATAATCATCCTGGCTTTCTTCAATAAAACTCGAAGAGGATATCTGAAACTTTTCCTAATAATTTAAATTTCTTGAACAGTTGTTATGGCCTCTAGATCTAGACATATTACTCACCAGAGATTACCCTAATGGTTCAAGAAGCATAACAGAAATCTGACATGTTTTCCAATTTATAGGACACCATCAGCATTTAAGAGCTGAATTGACACTCTAAATTAACCCAAACAACATCACTAATAATTTCATAGTGAAAGTAGAAAAGAAGAGCTTAGTAATACATAGCTCGCACCAAAAAGTAATTTACCAAGACTTCTATAATAAATCTATAAGAAAAAGCTCCCACTGGCCACAAGCAGAAACCTAAGCAGAACGCCCACAAAAAAAAAAAAAAAAAAGGATATGCTTACTTGCCATTTTAAAGTAAAATCGGTTAATGAACAAACCCTAAATAGAATAGAAAAAGAAAACAGAGAAATTGATGAATGATAAATGAGGAAAGCACCAAAGCTTCAAAACAGAGCTGATGGATACCTAAAAAGTATGTGCTGGTAGTTGCCATCCATGCTTCCTCACCGTGACTGCTCAACTCGCAAAACCTTACTAACCATTCCCAAGAGAGAGAAAGACTAAGCTTCTCAATTCCAAGGAAAAAATAAGAAAGAAAGAAAAGTACTGATGAAAATGATGCAAGCAAACAAAAAAAAAAAGAAGATAATTTAGGATGAAAGAAAACAAAAATGAGAGAACTATATTTTGATAAAAAAAATAAATAAAACAGAGAAAACATCAATCTGTCGATGAATATTTGCCTTTCAGATGTGGAGGTGGGGACTGCTCTACCATATCACAACCCATCTTTATTGAAAATTCAATTTTAAGATATATTTTTGTCATAAATAATTACAACCAGATAAAATAAAATTATATATTTTTCTCATGATATAACAACAAATGTCAAACTTTTTTTTCCTAAAAATTGTATTTATAATATGATTCACATTTATTTTCTACAAAAGAACAAATTACTTATTGAAATTACTTATTGATAACTACATGAGATTTTAATAAATTGCAGTTAAAAATAAATTTTTATAAAATTAATAGTGTATTTTTGTTATTTAAAATAATATTCATTTATTTAATATTGTATGAATTCGCTGAAAATTCATTTTTAAAGAGTTTGTTTTAAGTACTATCAACTCGACGTATGAGATATTTATCTGAAGCAGCAATTCATCTCCTATGAATTTTTATAAAATTAATAGTATATTTTTGTTATTTGAGATAATATTTATTTATTTAATATTGTATGAATTCAGTGTTGTTCTTTAAAAAGGAAAAATCTGTAAATTAATTACCAAAGTATTTGTTCTAGGTACTATCAACTCGGTACATGAGATGTTAATCTGAAATAGCAATTCATCTCCTATAGATTTTTTTATATTTGAGATACTCTTTCAATCTGAAAAAAGTTATAGTCGCTTTCTATTTTTATCCATCCAAAATTATAGATTATTTTTTTTTTGAAATATAATTAATATGGTCAATTACAATTCTATCTTTATTCATATATTTCATTATTATTATTATGTATATCACTTATATCAATAAAAAATTATTTTTTTCTAACTATTGTTTTAAAATTATATTGAAATTTGTTAGTATTTATAAAAATATTCTGGACTATTAATTTGAGTTGCATTTTTCAAGATAATAATCAATTGAGGAATTTTTGAAAAATACTAAGTAAAAATTATTAATTTAACTAAACTAACTAATTTTTTTAATATACGTATAAAATGAAACTAAAACTATCTTTTCTGTAAGAGATAATTTTTGTAATTTTCTATGACTTTATATATAGTCTAATAACCTTTTATATGTAACTCAGCAAATTCAAGTCCATAGTCTTCTGAATTATTTACTATTTTTATCAAATAATAAATAGATGCAGTATTAGTTTTTTAAAAGTTCGTTTGTCTGTCAAAATTAAAACTTAAACAGTTATAAGTAATTTGTTCTTTACAAAAAGACAAACATATAATTCACATATCTTTTTTAGTTTAGATACCTAAAAAAGAATTTAATAAAATACAGCAACGAGTTAATACAAATAGAACACATTAAACCTTGACTAATAAATCAATCTCATATACTCAATTTAATTATTTATAAATTATTTTTATTATTATACTATTAGAAATATTTATAATTTAGTTTGTAACGTTTGTTCATTTTTATGATAATTTTTCTTTTGTTTTGAGAAGGTAATAGCCTGCTAGGTGTAAATTTTTAATTTTTTTCATTTTTTTTTTTCCCATAATTGCTCCACCGGACCGCCGTGGAAGAAGAAAGAATTAAATATAGGTAAATACGAAGACACCTTAACTCGAACAAAAGAAATGAAATGGGCCCAGAAAGAGGAAACGTAATTAAGGAAAGTATAAAGGATACTCCTTTTCTTAAGTAAAAAACTTTTTAACTCTTATTTTTATAATTTGGATTTTTTAATTCTTTTTTTAATATAAAAATATTTTTACTCTCTTTCAATAAATAATAGTAATTTTATAACTTCCATCACTCTATGTATTTAAATTTTATGTTTTCTTTTTTTTTTATTTAAGGCTTTGACTTAAATTTTCTTTTTACCACTTTATTACATTATTATATTTTAATCTCAATTATAAAATTATAAACTTTTTGAAATAGATGAAATTTATTAAAGTTTAATATCATATACTTGTCATATATTTTTAATGTATATTTAATAATTTTGGATAACACATAGATACCTTTGTAAAAAAAAATATAAATATACAAAACATATACTATAGATATATACACGTATTATATATACTTATCATATATTTTAATATATATTTTATTAATTTTGAATAACAAATAGATATATTTGTCAAAAAATAAACACAGATATAGGTAATTTCATGAGTGAGAAGATTAGAGAGTATATAAGTAATAATTGTGTAATAAATAAAAGTGACTGGAGAATAATTATGACATTTAAAAATTCTAATATTAATGAAAAAATTTGCATTTAATGAAAATAATGTATATTTCTCGAAATAAAATCTTTAATTTATAGGATTAAGGATATGAGCTAGCAACAACTACATAATAAAAAATATGGTGCGACGTAAAATTGAAAATTTTATTTTCTCTAAAACTTAGTTTTGGTAATTTTTAATTTGTGATGTATAAAAGACATTACATTTATAGAAAGCAGTAGCTGTGTCCTTTTACCAAGGTAGTTTCCGGTTTTTTACATTTGAGTCTGTTTGACATAGTATTTGAAAAATACTTTTCAGAAAAAAATTTTGTATATTTTACTTTTTTTTAGTTTAGAAAGTTGTTTTTTAGTAAAATGAGTCAAATAGATACCCCTTTTAGAAATATATTTTAAAAAATAATTTATAAAAAATTAAAATAATTAATTAAATAAAAAATTCAAAATATGTTTTTCGAAAATTTAACATTAATTTCTAACACTTCTTCCGCATCATTTAAAAATAAATAGCCAATTTTTCTATAAAAAAAATAGCATTATCTGAAGGACTAAATGGCTTTAGGCTTAAATCACGGTTGATTATTATTATTATTATTATTATTATTATTATTATTATTATTATTATTATTATTATTATTATTATTATTATTATTCAATGTATTAAGAAAGATGTTAAATATCAAACTCCTAAACTGCGGTCACAATTACTTCTCTTATCCACATTTGCATATGAGAACGACATATGGTCTCCTTTGATTGGTTATTTACATATACTATTAGGGAGTATTTAAACGTCTGAAAAATATATTTTAAATTTTTTTAATTTAATTAATTAATTTTTTTAATTTTTTATACTCTATTTTTTTAAATATATTTCTAAAAAAATATTTATTTATCTTATTTATTAAAAATAGTTTATAAAACTTAAAAAAATTAAAAATATTCGAAAAAAATTCGAAAAATTCAATGTCAAACATACTCTACTGGTAGCTATAAAAATATTGCGGACATGTTAAATTTTATGTTCAAATAGTGCGGTTACTGTGCGGTCATGATGTATGAATGCAGTCTCGAAATTCATATTTCTCCAATCCCCTTTTCATATGCAATTACTATAGAGGTTAATTATTTATATATATATTTTACTCTTTTTTAAAAATCTTTCTTTATTCTATATATATAAAAAATCATTCTTCCATACGCAACAGCTATAATTATATTGGTGAAGATTAATTATCAAAAGATAACATAACATTTTACCTTCATTTAAATACATTTCTTAATTGTTGTATAAAAACTTAAATGACATCTATTTAGAAGGAGTAAATGAAAAATTGAATTATAAAAACGTTTATTAGATATACTAAATTTATTAAATTTATCATTTTCTTCCTCTCATTAAGAGACTGTTTGGAATAAATGAATTCCGCAAAAATTAAGGAATTTATTTGCAATTTTTGTTTTGAATAAATGAATCATTTATTGTAGAGATGTTAATAACAATTCATACTCATCCATTTAAATTAGGGTATAAGTCATAGATAGTCCAAATAATCAGTACAATCAATTTTGACCCATTAATATATGGATAGATTAGAGTTGAGTATGAATATTCATTTAAACTCATATATAAATTAAAAAAGAATTTAATTTTTTTACTCCAAATTTTAATTAAATTTCTTATAAAGTTTTTTAAAAAATTACTTAACATATTAATCATTTTTAGCATTTTTTGATATATTTACATAAAAAATTTCAACCTTTTTTTATAAATTTTTATTAATAAAAAATAAATTATATAATTTTGTAATTAATATATATTTATTATCATTTTTACCGGAAAATTTTATTATTTTTACTGTTAAAAAATTAATTTTTGAAGTTTTTGGTAGATTTTTTCAAAAAATAACAATAATTACACATTTAAATTGTGCATTCGCCTATTTGGAGCACCGATTGATGCACACAAATCGAAATCGAATAAGTTAATATAATCAGAAATTGAGCATATTGTGTCCAAACAACACCGATATGATCATAGTCTAATTACAGACTTAAAGAAACTGAATAATTAATATATAAATTTGTGACACTAAGTTATCGAGTGAAAATGATAAGTGAGGCAAAATTGTAAGTCTATGATTTTTTATCTAACGAGCGAGTTGTGAACTGAGAACACCGGAACGTAAGACATGTTAAAATAAGTTTGCAAGTAAAATTATTATCAAAATTCATCTGTTTAGAGTCTCAAATTGATGAAATAAAATATAGGTCCCGATTAAATTTTATATATATTATGTTTATATATTAAATGGGCAAATAGGTGGGTTATAGTTAAATAGTTGTAACTTCCACTAATTAGGGCCTAGTTATAAAAATTGTGTGAGCGATAAATATAGAAAAAAAATAAAATTATTAGGAATAAAATTAAATTAATGACTAAATTAGAAATTAAAATGAATTTAATTGTTAATATAGTTAATTTGATTAAATAAGATTATATAATTAGATTGTACTTTAATAAGGACTAGTGAGACTAAATATAAGTAAAAATGTAGAAATAATAATAGTAGATAAAAAAAATAAATAAATAAATAAAACTCTCGAAACTTGAAAGTTGGTTAATAGGGGGCTAGTCAAATTGGCTATAAAAATCCTAGTGTTCTATATTTTTCTCCCACCCTCCTCTGTACTTCTCTTTTTCTCCCACATACTAGATTAAAATCTTTATCTTTTTCTAAAGATTTGAAGCAAAAATCACTCCAAAATAATTGATTTTTGGTAAGTTATTTTTCTCTCCATTGTTAGTGTGTTGTTGGAGCTGCTAGGATTGTGTTATAGCAGTATATTGTGTCCTAATTTTGATGGCAATAATAACTCATTTTTAAAAAAGTGTTAAACATGAAAGTTGTAGATTTATGTCTTAGTTTATAGATATATAAATAATTTTATAAGATTTGGCCTATAGAAAGATATATTTGAAATTTTTTAAAACTGGTTTCTAGAGAAGTATCAATGAAATACCCTATTGTGTGGGCTTGTTTTGATCATCTTAGATATTGAATTAAAGGAAACTTAAAACATAAAAATTATAGTTCTATGTGTTCTCTATTGTTCACAAAATTTCATATAAATTCCGATTGCATAGGCTGAGTTATAGTGAAATGAATTATAATTATTCCTTGAGTGAGCTGTTTCCCTGTACTTATACAGCTTTAGCAATTTTGTACTCGATTTTAAACTGAGCAAATATATAAATATGAAAGTGTTAGGAAAATGTCTTAGATATATTTTGGTGGAATTTTTAGCTTAAATAGCTGTGTATTTGGTGAGTTATAACTATGAAAATAGATACTGGTCAGTAGTCACCCTGTGTTAGACTAGTTATATTTTTACTATCAATCGAGGATTTTAGATGCGAAATTGATAAAAGTGATATTATGAAAAATGATTCAAAGTATCTCATCTAAATTCCTACAAAGTTTCATGATATTACAATTTATACGTTAAAAGATATGAATTTTTAAAATTTATATCTTAAAACTGCTTAAGGATAAGAGACAATACAAATTTTGGAATTACACAAAAAATAGAATAATATTTGAAAAATTATGAAATTTTAATGTGTTATATTATTATTTGTTAATTTTAATATAAACAAAAATCACCTAAATTGGATAAGTGTAAAAAAGTTATAAGGTCAACAATCATTCAAGGTCATATTGCCACTAAGAATAAATTTTAATTATTTATTTAAACTAAATTAAGAATAAGTATTTTAATAATATATTAATCAATTATATTTTCAAATTAGGCTCTAAACAAAAAGAAGAACAACAAAAGTGAACGAGTTTCAAATTATGGATTTTGGATTCGGAAAGACACTATTGAGGTGCATTAATATATGCATTTTTGTTTTCCAAAATGCATGCTTGTGTATGCATAATTCATATTTTAAAAATGATGAAATTATATATTATGGCATGATTGACATCAAAGAAATATTAGTAATTATGATGATATAATGAAAATTTACTAGCTTTGATATTATAAGAAATTAATTTAAAATATGTTGAATTGCTTTAATTAGCAAATTATGATAAAATATCCTCATATTATATGATTTTTAATTAATTATTGAATTTGTGATTTTATCAAAATAAAATGAATATCGATTATGGAAAATAACGATACAATGAAAAATAAATAATTCATGATTTTAATTACCAATTTCTCTACCTGATGACTAGTTTAGAATAGATGATGCACTATTAAGGGAATTACGGTACCGATATTGATACAATTTAGGATAGGGAGGTTTTAGCTCCGCGAGCACCTCTTACCCTAATTAGACATGATTGTAGATATATTCAGTCAAGGTCGTTGAAGCTCCGCAAGCTCCCTTGACTTGAGATTATAGTGAATATGGTCGTTGAAACTCCGCGTGCGCCCCTACTTTATTTCTCCATATCCGGATAGTCCGAAAATGAGACTTGGGCTATCTAAATTATTAGTCAATAAAAAAAAAAAGGAAATATGATAACTAGGTTCATTTAGTTACGAAATAAAATTTGAAATAATTAAATAAATTAGTTGGATTTTGATTAAGTGAAATGATATGTTATAAGTTGTGTGTAAGTAATTTAGATGAATAAAATTTAAAAATAGAATATGTGCAAGTTATTAAACTGCACGATAAGTTCATAAATCGATAAACTTATATTATATTATATATATATATATATATTCAATGTATTATAATTTATTTAATATATGCATGTGTGTGATTGTCTGAGAAACTTGAATGCTTATATGTACCAATAAGCTAACGATAGTTTAGCGTGAGTTTTCCTTACACAAGAACTGAAACTTGTAGATTGTAAAAATTAAGTTGATCAAGAAGAAGTCCAAGCCCATATCAGAAGAGACACATAAGACCTAGCTAAAGGATTGATTACTTATTACTTTTGTTTTGATTTTAATTATACATCTGAGTAGTTAATTCGTTTTGTATATGTATTAAAAATATGTCTATCAGTTAAAAATACTTGATATGTGAATATAATTATAAAGAGTTGATATGTATATAAGTATGTTAATAGATAGTGTAGGGAAAAAAAAGCTAAATCTATTATAAAAATAGTTAGTTAAATTATTAATTAAAAAGGAAATAAATTCAGACATGTTTATTTAATCAGTTAAGTTATGTGACATTCCACTTATACGATGAGATTGTTCCTATTATATAAGTGAGGTGTCACAATAGTTATGAGTACTCATATAAAAGTTAAATAGGTCATAAATGGGTTAATGTGTGGCAAGCAACTCAACCCATTTAGATCCAACTTATATCTACTCCAATCCATTCATTTATCACCCCTAACTTATTACAATTTTTGAAATTAAATTTTATAAAATTGATTATAACTAAAACTATATCCTAATAAAATAGGTGAAATTTGTCCACAAAATTATTAAATGAGTCATATAAAGTTTGTTGTTTGCATTGACGGTACTTCAACTATGTAAATTGTAACAATTTAGTATTTTAAAGATTATTTTAGTTATAAAATAAAAGTTGATGTAATTTTATATTACAAATAATTTTTGAGGTATTGAATTGTTGCGATTTACATAATTTGGATACCGTCGGTGTAATTTACCTATTAAAACAACCATGAATTTTAGGGTAAAGTTCAAAAAACAGATATGTAGCTTCCGACTTTTACAACTTTAAATACATGATATTTTTTGTGTGTAAAATGAAAACTGTGGTTTACATCGTTAGCAACTTTAAATACATACCCTTAATGACATTAAAAAATCTAGAGAAAAGTTCAAAAAATAGATCTATGATTACCGACTTTTACAACTTTAAGTATGTGAATTTTTTTTTTTTATGTAAAATGGATATTGTGGTTTGTGTCATTTAGCAATTTTATGTATATTTCTTTAACACTCAGAAGCACAAGAAAGAGAAAAGTAAAGCTTTCAAAGCAACTTGGGATGAATATAGTGATTCAAGTGATGAACATCAGATGACGACATGATGCATGTTATTGAAAAACTTATACATAAGTGTGAAAAATATTATTATAGAATTAGTTTACTTAAAAAAATAGTTCGAAAAATAAAATTTTTGAATCCCAATGGTGGAATTCGCCCTATTTAGCTATGAATGATTAACTAAAACAAGATTTGAAGATGATTACCTTTAGTTCAAAGATTTCTGTTCTTCTGATCACTTTACTAGGTTGTCGCAAATCATAGTAATCCTCACTTGGATCACCTCTAATAGAAGTACACGCGAAGGATGTGAAGAAGAAAACCTGAGGGCGATGGGTTTTGCACAATCACTTGTGCTAGTAAGAAGGAATGTAATGGAAAAAAGAGGGAACAAAAACTATTTTGTTCTCTGGTGTGCAGCCCCTTCTATAGTTATGAACGAAAACTATTTATAGTCCTTAAGAGTTTAGGGTTTGGAATACCTGCTTATAGAACCTAATTACATTAGGTTTCCTTATCTGACGTCGGTCCCAATCAGGAATCACATTTTTCGGTTGGGATATGCCCAAATCAGGCAGTTTTCAATTGTGACATCTCATATTCCAATCGGGACAGAGAAATTTTAGTCTAGTACAGATTCTCGACAGTGAGTTGGACTTTCCGCTCGGGAATGTACCATTCCCGAGTGGGAAGTTGTCCTCTCTCCGTTTTAGATCCAATTCAAAAGCCCATTTTACTTCCTATGCATGTGACCCATTAAATTTTCGATTATGTTGGTCACTCAGATCAACTCTTGATCACGAGCAAGTTATGAACGGTATCTAGCAACACATCATGACCCCCAATTAACCGGAAAGTCAGTGGTTTAACTACAAATCTTTCCATATACAATATTCGTGCAATTCATCCTTTGATCCTTACTATACCCACTCGGTTCAGAGCATGGTTTAAGTGTTAACTCCCGCTAGACTGACCGCGTTATGTCTAGTCTAAGTGATGTTAGTACTTGTCACTAAGACTCATTACTCTTAAAAATATGTTTTCAAAGACATTCTTTAAGACAATCCTAATTTGGCCAAAGTTTTCTGAGTAATGATCCCGACAAGTGGCCATAGGTATACTCTCTTTCTAACAGAAGCAGTGAATCCTCTATTGGCTACTCATTTATTTTCGAATACCTCAAGTTATGCCCCATCAACACCCTATGAGCGACCTCTCCCAGAGGCAATAAGGAATGAAGTCAAATCATAAGATCAGTATCCAAGATAACCTTGAGTACCTCAAGTCAAAAAATATTTGCACAATTGCAATGATAAGATTATCATTGACATATGTGTATAATACTAATATGATAATCTGATAGCAGGTCTTCAATGTATTTGATTACTCTAGCAAATATCCACATATTAACTCTAAACATTTCATGTTTACAGCTTATGAGAACTACTACTTAATCCAATTAAGGAGTATAGCATGTGATAGCATGTCCGGGTTGATAATGTCATATCTCATTGATCCTATGGCTAGAAATGATTTAAATACAAATATAATTACACATGATAGGAGCCTCACATCATGATCTCATTATGATTTTTTCATGCTATGTTTTGTATTTGAGACTTTCATTAACTTATTTAAGATCTAAACAATTCATATAAATGAACATAAATATAATGAAATATGCCTTTATTCATATAAATGAAATATGTACATATAGTGCTAAAGATGATTGTCTTTATAACACTTTTCTTACAGTTAGAACTTCGTAATGAGAACTTGAGAAATTAAGAACTTCTAATGAAATGTTAACTAAATCTTTAGAGGAATACAATTTTACGAAGGATAAGGTTTTAAATTATCATGCCAAACGTGTTGGGAAAAATGCATTATTAGAAAAGGAAGTTAATATTTTCAAGAATTTCATTTCTAGTTTCAACAAGGGAAAGAAAATTCTTGATGAGATGATTGCTATTAATTTCATTCATTGTCAATATAAAAATATACAATTGACAACTTCATTACTTGAATCACTAAGTCATCCCAAGTTGCTTTGAATACTTTTCTCTTCTCTTTCTTATCCTTTTGATTGTTAGATAACTATATTTAAAATTGCTAATGGTACAAACCACAATACTCATTTTGCACAAAAAAAAAATATTACATGCTTAAAGTTGTAAAATTCGGAAACCACATACCTATTTTTTGAACTTTCCCTCAGATTTTTTAACGCATTAAGAGTATGTATTTAAAGTTGATAACGGTGCAAACTACAGTACCTATTTTGTGAAAAAAATATCATATATTTAAAGTTGTAAAAGTCGGAAACTATATACTTATTTTTTGAACTTTTCCCTAATTTTTATGTTTCTCCTCTTTTTTCTTTATCTACTATCATATTCTTTTTTCTCTTCCATTTTTGATATTTTCAATAGCAATTGAGTTGTAAACAATGAAACTGTTATCAGTGGTGTGTATGCCCTAATGCATTCACTTTTTTTATATATTAAATAATATATCACAATGGACACATGTATATTTCACATTCATAATAAATAAAATATTCAAGTTGTTGATTAAATTATGAATGTAGTAGTTACATTACACTATAAAATATACAACTCATTGATTATTCACAGAAAATTTATTATCAAGTTGTTGATAATAATGAGATAAATATCTCTAGTAAAAGATAATATTAAAAATGTTCATAATAAAAAAACAAGGATAGTGAATTGAACATTTATTGAGCCTTTAAATTATCACATGATTTATTTTAAGGAGGAATGAGAAATAAATTAGTGGATTCTTAAAGAGTTAAGGGTATCAAACAATGATGCTTGATAATAATTGCACAGGTAGTGCTCATAGTCAACAACTATTATCTTGGACATAATATATGAGTTTTTTATGACTCAAAATCCTTTAACTTGATGTGTCAAAACTATTATTTCATGGGTAATTGTGGAGGTGCTCTTACCTTGCATTAGGCTTTCTACGTTTGATAATTCGACTCGTAGTTACCATAGTTAGTCATGTAGTGTGACATGAGATTACCAATAGTATGACTCGTTACCCTACAGTACTAGGGCAAGATCCTAATGAAATTGATATTTTGGTTCTGATAAAATATATTCATAATCCGGAGAAATATAACTTATTCGATATAAGATTGACATTATTAATTAAATTAATAATAATATGTCTTATTTTAATAAGAACGCAAATTACTACTCATTAGTATATTAACCAATAGAGTTTGACACACTGTGACCCTAATCAATATCGGGATCATGACGAGATGACTTAATATTATAATTTAGATGCCAAATTGATATTTGAAATTTTATCGGTAATTAAAAGGAGAATTCCGGAAGGATGCTTAGTGTGTTTGGGTATACGAGGAATTCAGAAATAGTATTCGATATAATATTAAGGAGTTAATATTATATTTCTGTTTTGATCTTATAAGTCACACTCAAATTAAATAATTTTACTAGTTAAAATTTATGATGTGGAGATTAATTTAATTGAGAATTAAATTAAAAATGATCACTTATATTATTTGAGTTAAAATTAATATTAATTAATTTTAATTATTTCTCCTATATAATTTTAATTAAAATTGTAATGCCCGTAATTTAGGCCCAGATAATTAATATGTTTAATTGCCGCAATTAGTATTATTAGAGTCTAAAATTGAGGTTTAAAGATTTATAAAAGATTTTTATTTTTGTTGTAGGTGATTTAATTAAAAAAAATATAAAGTTGAGAAAAGTTATAAGAAAGAAGTAAAAGCCAATGTTTTAAATGGATATTTGGCAAAAACAAGGAGAGACCAAAGTGACATATTTACCAAAGTATAAAATCCCTTCTTCTTCCTCATTAACATCAGCCCCAAACCCTAACATTTCCACCCAAATTCGTGCTCCCTCTTCACCCCTCCATTTTTCTACCTTCTTTCACTCAAAGGAAGCCAAAAGCACCAAAAACTAAAGGAAAAATCACTTATATAGCCTAAAACCCTTTAGAAAAGAAGAAAGAGGAAATTGTTGGAGCTAAAGAAGTCATTTTCTTGGAGAAAGAAGAAAGGAAGAAGCTAAACACTCAAATCCACATTGTCTTTGGTAAATGAAGAAGTAAGTGAAGCTAAAAATCATATTGTCTTTTTCTTTTCTCTTGTTTTCTATCATTTTTGTGCTTGGTGGAAACCTATTTCATATGGGTTAGTTCTTTAGTCAAGCTATGGTTTTGAAGAGTTAAAACTCTTTCTTTTAGGTTTTAGACTAGTTAAAGAAGAAACTTGACATGGTTTTTAAGTTAAAAGAGATAGTTTGATAGTTAAAGTTAGGTTTATGTTTAAAGAGTAGAGTTATATTACATATGTTTATTCTTTGGCCTAAAAGAGGCATGTTGATGTCTTGTTAGGTGATATAAAGGGTGGTGGTAACCCCCAAAGGGAAGACCAAGCTTGAGAGCTTAAGGTTTTTGAGGCTCCATTTGAGGTTAGTACATATATGCATGTTTATTCTTAAACTCATATCATTTGCATTTTTGAAATGGTGGTTGTTATATCTTGAGATGACGATTGGCATAATATTGATGTTGAAAATGATAATTATGATGATTTATGACTATTGAGGATGTTTATGAATTTAATCTAATTTTTGGTGAACTATGGTATTTGTGATGTTGCTGGAATTTTGTGGAACAGCCTTGATTCATTTAGCCATAACTCATGTTATATAACTC